>JAEAOA010001733.1:882500-1067633 GCA_016746295.1 Potamilus streckersoni | reverse complement strand
ATAATAATAATAATAATAATAATAATAATAATAATAATAATAATAATAATAATAATAATAATTGTACTGTATGTTGCAATCCTGTCTTAAGAAACTCATAAATAGGGTAACATTCTCTGTTTTCATAAATAGGATATCCCGTTTGAAGTCACAGTGGCTCCCACCTGTTAAACAATTGGAGGCTATATAATTTTTATTTGACAATCAAATGCCACATAGAATTACATTTAAGTAATGATAAAAGTCGGGAAGTGTTTGCGACTATGCCTGCACTATGGTCATTGTAAAGTTTCAAATTAAAATTATCGACTCAAGATAAAGTTCACAATTAAAATCGGTTCAACTATCTTACAACTATCTTAGAAAACACGATTCAGCACACATAAGAGAAACGGAATAATCAATCAACATCAGATTTTGTTGGTAAGAACTAGGTTCGTATTGTCACACATAATTGGATATGATGGATTTTATTCTTTCTCTTTCTTTCTTTCTGTCTGTCTGTCTGTCTGTCTGTCTCTCAGACACAGTATATACATGCGCCCATATCAAAGTCACATAATGGTAGCTAAATGAATATTATCACTTAATTGTATACAAAAGATGTATATTTATGAGTGACACAATGTCTGGTCAATAGGCTGTATACTGCAATAGAAAGTATGTTTCACATTTACTTTTGTCTGTCTGTCTGCACTAAACCATATAACTTTGTAAAATGCATACAGAAACCTGCTTTAGATCTTCGTAGTGGACGACAAGCAGCGGAATTTCAGGATTTTCTTGGAGAAATATTTCCCATTTTTCCATATACTCAAATATGCTTCCATATGTCGCTGAAAAAGGAACAACACAATCTGCACAATTTAGTGTGGATTTCTTTTAAAGTGAAGAGGAAATTAATTTTAGCTTAGTCTAGAACTTCTCGTTTTCTTTCGCTTTACTTCCTTTTCTTTGTTGCCTTCTGCATCTTGTATTAAATTTTGTTTTAGTATAGAAAGCATCACTATTCGAATTAATTTCATAATCATAACTCTTACCATTCTACGTCACGAGCACGGGTATAACTTAGGAGTTTTGCAGAAATCGCTTGATGTGTCAGTCAATTAAAACAGCTAGTCGAAGGGTTTGATAAAATCAGAGTCGTTCACGAAGGAAACAGCAGTGGTAACTAGGTTCTAATTCAGTGTCATTGCTGGACCAGATCATTTCCTTAAATGAATGATTATTATATAAATACGGGTAAAACCTTAACTCGCATCGATCGCAACCATGTTCGAGGTAAGTTTATGCCTTTAACGTTTCTAGTGGCAATTTTGTATGAAACTGGTATAACCCGCGAAATACGCTAAAGCAATTGCTAGTTTTTACAGCAGTTTTCCAACTCTGAACGGTTCGAATTATTTCGAAATATTCGACAAGTTATCTCAATTAATTGAAATTGAAATCTAATCCAGAAAAGAGTTACTTCATAACGTTGGATTCTGAAATCTTTATTAATATAGGGATACACTAGTCTAGAACTTGATTCAGATGAGCAAAAAGATTTGACTCTCTCGGATCTTTTCATTTATCTTCATTAAAGACCTTAAATTCTGCTATAATACTATTTCTGAAAATCAATATTAAAAATCTTGAGAATAATTGTTCGATAAATAATTTAAAACGAATATAGTCTTTAGGCAAATAATCTCGATTAGTCAGTTTTTTCACCATTAAACGCAAAGGCCTGAGTTGCATAAGGCCGAATGAACCGCCTCTTCAAATAAGCCTTTTAGTGGAGTTGATTAATTTAACACTTGGGATGACGTAATAGTAAAATTATTAATTGTACTGGTCTGTAGAGAATTACTCTGACTGAAATGTTTCCAGCTAGTTCTTCCATCTGCAAGGAAGAAAACGTAATCTTTGTTTAAACAGCAGACCTCTAAAAGTTAATAGCTTGTAATAGGAATGCATTGTTATTGTGGCATATTCATGAAGCAATCAAAATAATTCCTGGGCAGCCACTGTAGGTATCAATCCGCAGTACCCTTGCCCACTTGTTTAGGATCGTATAACACACAAATGATCTTGGAAACATTGGGAACCAAACTACTGTTATGACTGATCATAGATCCTTTTGTCTTCCTACGTGCATTTACTGTCATAAAAGAGAGTACGTTATTTCGGATTTCTATATGTACAAAATAAGCACAATATACAACTATTAAAATGCTCTTAGTTCTAAGAAGTCAAGGTCACAACATTGTATTGACAGTAGTAGATATTTTGGGTAAAAGCACCCATAGTCTGATTTTATTATGGAGAATGATGTACCAGTCATTTCAAAAGGTTCTGTATCACTTATTAGTGATTGTGCCATGTCTATCTCTATTAGAATTTGAAGTGACACATGAGTCTTTTATTAACAGGTGCTTTGCCTCTATCTGAAATTTTTTTTTGCGAAAGTGTTCTTATTCAGAGAGGAGAGTTAAAACAATTCACTTTATTTTGTAGGGAAGTAAATTATTAGTTGAATTTCACAAAATTTGCTGTCTTTGGCTTTATTATGTTACTAAATGTATGACCAAACTGTCGTATAGTTCTATTATAATATTGTTTGTTGTTCGTTGATCGGTGTCAATAAGGACCATTGATGTCATCGATTCACTTTAGATGTGTGCGGAGATGGCTGATCAGTCCAATCCGGTCCCGGAAGTGTCTGTAGCAGTGGGGACATGGATTTGCAGGTTGCTGACTAGGAGATGCAGAACATCTGTTCCTGGATATAAGCAGAGAACGTTTCTCATCTGCATTCGTCAGACGTTTGTGCTCAAAGGCTGCAGAACCAGCATTTGATTTGACTACGTCAAGCAGATCGATCAGCAGCGACACTCTCACAGCTGTTAAGGTCAATGTTCAATTTCTTTAGCGAGATTTTGAGGGCATCCTTGTATCTCTTCTGTTGACCACAGAGAAATATCTTGCCTTGCTGTAGCTCTCCATATAATATCTTGGGTAGACGATCTTCCGGCATGCCGACAACATGGCCAGACCATCGGAGTTCTGCTTTGCACTGCATGGCGTTGATGCTTGTCATGCTGGCCTGAATGAGCACATCTGTGTTCGGTACCTTGTCCTGCCATCTGATATTCAGCAGTTTTCTCAGGGAGCTCATGTGGAAGTGTTTCAGCTTTTAAAATGGTAGCTATTCACAGTCCAGGACCTACAAGTGTAGAGAACGGTGAGGAGAACAACTGCTGCGTAGACTTTGAGTTGGTGGCAAGATTGATGTCTCTCCTGTCCCAAACATTTTCAGAGGAGACTGCCAAATACTACACTGGCTTTGGCAATCCTGATATTGACCTCACTGCCAATATGGACTGCTTGTGATAGTGTGCTAGCGTAGGTATCCGAATCTGTCCCCATGTTTAGAGCTTTTGGACATTGATAGTGATGGATGGTTCCAAATAGTCTTTTCCAGGAACTGGCTGGTGCAGAACATCGGTCTTGCTGGTGGAGATGGTGAGTACGAAGGTGATGCAAGCTGTGGTAAAGAGGTCCATGCTCTGTTGCATGGCTTCCTCAGAGTTGGAGTTGAGAGCACAGTCATCTGCAAACAGGAAGTCATGAATGTTTTCAAATTGGACTTTGGCTTTGACTTGAACAAATTCCCATCGAGACGGTACCATAGACCAACATCCCTCATCGCTGTCACTGAAAGCGTCCATAAGCATGCGGGAGAACATAAGGCTAAAAAGAGTGGGGGCAAAAACGCATCCTTATTTCACATTATTCGTAACGTCAAAAGGTTATGAATAGGTACTCTCATCCTGGACTCTGGCAGGCATGCCAACATGTATTTGCTTCACCATTTCAATGAAGACTTGCAGTCATCCGAATTTGGCCATAATTTTCTAAAGTTGTTCTCGACTGACAGTGTCGAATGCTTCAGTCAGGTACACGAAGATGGTGTATAGCTGGACATTTTGTTTCTGACACATTTCTTGCATCTGCCTGGCAGCGAAGATCATGTCGATTGTACCACTATTCTTTGTGAAGCCACACTGACTTTCTGGCCGTAGGCCATGATGAAAGTGCTCTGTGAGTCTCTGAAGCAGAAGACTAGAGATGATCTGTCCTGTGATGCATAGTAGAGAGATTCCTCCGGGATGAAGCCTGCTCCTGAAGCTTTCCCACTAGACAGGAGCTCAAATGCCTTTTGGAGGGTCATCCAATCTCTCGTTAGGCTGTTGATCACTTCATCGTTGATGAAAGAGGGACACCATCAAAGTGTTCCAACCAGAGCTCCTGTAGTATCTTCTTCTCGGTTATGAGAGTGCTGCCATCGGAGATCAAGAGTGTATCTGTGACTGATGTTACTGGGCCATATACATCACGAAGAGTATTATATAAATTTGTCATGGCATGTGTGTCGGCAAAAGACTGAATATCATCAGCCTTTCTGCTCATACATGTTACCTGCATCTCACGCAAATTAGTCTGCACAGATTGGCGAACTCTGCGGACTCTGCTGAGGGCATCTACTTTTGTAGCGGACGTGGAATCTGCCTGGAGATGATGAGGCGTTTTGGGACTTTAATTTCCTGTGGGTGTCTGGGAGATTGTATTCTAACAATCATCTTGGATATCAGTAGCCTGTGGTCTATTCAGCAGTTAGCACCACATATAGCTCAAGTCAAACCGACATCCTGCCTGTCACTCCTACAGACTATGATGTAGACGATCAGATTCCAATGCTTAGACTGTTGGTGCATCCAAGTTGTTTTTTTACGGTTGGGTAGAGGGAAGACGGTGGTTGTGATCAGGAGATCATATGTTGCGCACATCCTCAAGAGCAGAGGTTTATTGCTGTTGAAGTTTCGAATGCCATGTCTACCACTTATTTCTTCCCACGAGGTATATTCCACGCCAACTTCGGCGTTAAAATCCCCAAGAATAACAGTTTTTCCGACTTTACTTCTAAAGCAATCAGAGCTTCCAGATCCTGGTGGAACTTTTCTTTGACTTGCTTCAATTTGGTTATGGTTGGTGCATAGATGTGAATGAGTGTGACTTGCTTTTTCCAGGTAAAGGTAGTTTCAGCATTATTACCCGATTATTAATTCCCTTTGCTACGCTGGGGAGCTTATTCAGAAGACTCGTCTGGACAGCGAAACCAATTCCAGATTCACACCGTTCAACAGTGCCATGTCTGCTCCAGAAAAATGCGTAGCCACCTTCTACTTCAATCAACTGACCCTTGTCGGCCAAGCGAGTTTTACGAAAGGCTGCTATCTCTATCTTGTAGCGATCATGTTCTCTTGCAAACAGGACAGATCTTTTCTCAGATATGTTAGACTCTGCACGATCCAGTAAAGTGGTTTTCTTATGTTTCGACCGCAAAAAAATGGATTCTATCTAGCCGCGGTAATCTTGTCGGGGTAGTTGAAGCAGGCTTTGTTTAATGGGGGCACATATTATAGCACCTTATTCATGCTACGGTGGTAAGTAGAGCTTTCCTGAAAAAGGTATGCTTAGTTGCTCAGACGGCTGTCGAAATCCATTTCTGCTGCAGTTCAATGGAAGACGACCCATTGCCTCAGCCGCCTGCATGCAGGTCCGCTACTCTGGCTGCCAGTGCATCCAGACATGTCGCTATTGAGCTCGCCCATAGCCGCAGGACTTGAGCATAGGTGATGAAGTAAATAACGTCCACATCAGTTGGATTAAAGTGAGGTAGAGTTGCGCTGCGTCAGCCTCACTATCTTGGTAAAACTTTGTCTATTGGCAAGACGTAGTCTAGATGGTTGAAATGGAAACTAGATGCAGTGAATCACCAAGACGAACTGCTTGTCTTGCCGTGCTCTTAGTGCTCCGTGTCGATTAGCTAGGTCCGTCTTCATGCCCGTTGTCCAAAGAGTGGTGCATCTGGTCAGTTTGCCGGATCCAGTATTTGCATATTATGGGTGACCAGCCCTAACTCACCGATGGTTATATTATTAGAATTCAAAGTAACAACGAACATTGATATATATCAAACTCTTTTATCTCTAGTCCACGTTTTTATTATAGAGATGTTTTCCTGAAAAAATGTTACTTCTTGTTCCATTGTATCCACGGTTTTCACAATATTATATTTTTGAATATTTTAAGGAATAAAAGGTGATGCCGATGTTTATATTTTAAGTTTATTTTTATATTTTTATAACATTATTTTGTCGTTCCATTCTGCTTGCTACATCGTCTAAATATAATTAATACATTGTTATTCCTATTACCTCTTTTGAAACTATTTTCATTCTGGTAACTGAATTGTAGCATGCAAAACGGCTATTATATAAATTTTCTTCATGTGGATGTGATACATGAATTATTTCATAGCGGTTTACAGAATGAACATCTGATTTTCCCCTGTATAGCTAAATTTTCTATTGAGAAAATATGAACATTCCTGTTGAACACCAACTATTGATTTTCTAGTTGCTTTTGCATTGTTAAAATACATTGATCCTCAACATCAATGTTAAATATAGATCTCAGAACATGACACTTCATATTTGAAGTTTATAAAACCTCGCAAACCTATACGAGATGGTTGCATGTGTTTTATTGTATGATTGATCAACTTTTGTATACTAAATATATCCTTTCCGAAACTGTATATCATTCATATTTTCTATAGGTATAAATGAGTATATACAACGTAAAATCAAGTTCTATGATGATTCCAAAAAAAAAACAAAACATAAAATGTTATATGAAACAAATGAGCTTTCGCTGTCTAATTGTAAAATTAAATAGTTGTAAATGAAAGAAAACATGATGTTATATTGCATATGTATGCGGAATGCTGAATGAGAAGATAGATACTAAGACAGGTTTTACACAAGTGATTAATATATACGATATTTAGTATATATCCATCCTGATCTAAAGTCGTAATTTTAGGGTATCTTGATCAACATAATATAATTTGGGAATATTTAATCAGATTTAGGCGTTTGTTTATTATGCCGCGTAGATACATTTCACGACTTTGATAATTTTGCCCAATTGTATCAATAATTTCACATATATTGACTGTTACGTAATTAGATAATAATTAACCAATGTAATATTTATCATTATAAAATAATTGACTATTGTAATTATTTTATTATTACAAAAATATAATTTGGAGAAAGCATGCTTTATAGTATTGGGTATCTTGAAAACTTGAATTTTTTTATATACAAGCTCATGAAAATCCTCTAAACGTAAATAAAAAGACATCTCAGCGGCTTATGAAACACATAGAGGTCTATTCTTGGAGAAAACACATTCATATCATTAATTTGATTGTTAAAGAAAATAAACGTAGTTTTTTAAAGTGTGCAACGGTATGAAATTGTTGTTTTCTGGTTGTGGGGAACTCAACACATACCTTTGCCATCTAAGGACTTTTCCAGGAAGTTGTCCCATGACCCATTGTAATCTGTGATCTTGGAGTTTTTCAGGTGGTGGAAATGGGACACCGTCACGTCCCGAGGGTCTCGCACTGGAAACAAAATCTTGCATTTTTTCTGAAATATTTCCACTGGTAGCAAGGAAGGAGGGAGGTGTGAGTTGATAAGTCGTGGAGATGGTATAGAAGCAATATCCTCTGTAAGACAGACATCCAGCATGGCTTTCATTTTTGATTTTGCTACGGTTTCTACACTTCCATATATAATCTTGTTGCAGATCTCCCACACCCAATGGGTACCTAAAGGATACACAATCGTTAAGCATTTAAAAGTTGAAGCGCTTTTTCTTTGTATGAGAAGAGCTTAACCATAGTTTATTAGTTTGGTATGACGTTTTATGCTAGATAAACACATATAGGTTATTGAGTGCAGAGATATTTGCACACAGTCACGTCTCTTCTAAATATCTTATCCCACATGGTCTTTATGCTAGGCGAAGAACATATTGATCAACTCTTTATGTGCTCAAAATGCATTAATTACCATATGTTTAAACGAGTAATTGTGTGTTTTGCCACTGCTCTATGATTTTCATGGCCTCCAATATTATATAACTAAGGACATAAGACACCAACCTTTCCGTCTTGTTTTACAATTGTTTGAGGGGGAACAGTCTGCTTTCGATTTGATTTAGTAGCAGAATTTGAGATTGTGATGCCTGCCATTCGATATTAATTCTCGAGACATGCTTGAGACTGTTTTGCTGTATTCTTCCACGTCACCAAATTACCCCACTCTAAGCACTTAATTGTTGCTATTACAGCTGGAAATTATGTTAATTTTGTTCCTTACATCTGGACGATGTTATGTTATGTTCTATGCATATAGAAATACTGATAACAATGAGCAGGAATTCTAAGCGTGAATTTTACAAATAAAAATGAGACAATTCCTACATATCAATCTTGAATATGTGCAGATATTGTGTGATTGTCACAATTGTGAGGTTTATTTTCACTTTCCTAACCATGCTAACACAAACATCACTCACTTTCGAACAATGGTCTGTGACATTTGAAAATAATGATGTTAGAACAATAATCGTAATAAATAGTGGTAATTCCGCATGAATGGAGAGAGAGAGAGAGAGAGAGAGAGAGAGAGAGAGAGAGAGAGAGAGAGAGAGAGAGAGAGAGAGAGAGAGAGAGAGAGAGAGAGAGAGAGAGAGAGAGAGAGCTAGCTTTACCACATTTTGGGAATGCGCAAATAATCACATCATCATTATAACATTTCATTTTGGGTATATTACTGAGTACTTCTTGATGCTTTCCAAACTCAAGGACCGGAGGTAGATATAAGTCCCCAAACTTAGTAACATTAATAGTGAATCCGTCTCTGTCAGCAATTTTCTGAGCCATGGCAAGCTGTATCTTGCAAAACTGCACTAATTGTGGTATATGGCCTAGTTGCGTTAGATAACCTGGATGTCAATAGCATTGGACGTGTGTCGTCATAATAATCGAGGCACGAATAACTCTTGTTCTTATCTATACAAGTCCTTCTATTTTTGGAGACTGATGATTGAATCGGGAAATAAAGGGTGTGACTTTTTTTGCAATAATGAATATACGTATATAAACAAAATCAGTCAATCAAAATCATAGATTATGCTTAGGTGAAGAAGAATAAAAATTATGAATTAGAAAGAGCTTTATATAGGGAAATGCTTGGCTTTTCAAATTAATACAGGTATATAGAAACCATACTGCATTAAGCGATACTTGATAGACAGACTAATGGACAATCAGAAGAAATTAAAGAAGCAGTTTGCATTTATTTTACCCTATTTGTTGTCCAGAAGGGGAAGCAATATATGTAGCTGTATGCTGCGACTGTGGGACAATGAGATTTCCAGTGGTCGAAAGTGCGAGGTATACTTAGGGGACAATAGGAATTTAATATGGGTGACGTCTTGGATTTAGACTGACGAAAGGGTTTTGTTAGGATAACATGGTTTGTGGGGACACACAAAACATACACAGAAAATAAATATTTATAAAACATAAAATAATTTTTAACAAGATCATATGAGAATATTTCTCGAGGAATTTGTGCGGTCCTTAGTCTCTTCTTTTTAATTCTTCCAGTTCGTACACCATGATCTCAGATTTTGGTCAAATTCATATTCTTTTTATCCAACCCATATCTTTATAAACTTTTAGACCTTCATGAAATTTTGTATTGTTGTATTTCATATTCTCCACGTTTCTTCTTTTCCTTTTCTTTTCTTTCCTTCGCTATAGTAGCCTGGATCTTCATTATTTCTTCCTCCATGACAACACTCTCAAGGCTTTCTGCCCTGTCTAAATCATATATTTCTCAAATCCAAGAATATTTGCTTCTGGCATATCAGATAATTTTCGCTGGCCTGGGGCGCACTATATATATATATATATATATATATATATATATATATATATATATATATATATATATATATATATATATATATATGTATGTATGTATGTATATATATTCACAGGATTGACCCTGAAAATGAGCCATCATTCGAATTGCAATTGTTTGCCATTAAAAAAAGAACTTTCTAACAGCATAACACATAGTTATAATTATCAATTATCATACAAATTAAACATGCCTCCATTTTTCAAAATAGATCTTGCTGCTTTGCTTGTTGAGTAAGTCTAATACTAACCCAGTCTGTGTCCCAATCTGCAGCAAAATGTTAATATGCTGTATTGTTTCATCTTTCGGTACATGTAGTTGTTTGCAAATGACAATAAGACTTGCTGTAGGTTGATGGAGGGCAACACTATAAAATCCAAATATATAGCTTTCTAACCTTATGCTGCACTGTACATTAATTTCAATTTATAAGAAAGATTCTAATTTCAAAAGACGCATTCATGGATATTTTAGATATATAGAAATATAGATAAATTATTATCTTTGAGATATTTGTCATGGAACCCATCCACGACAAATTTAGAACAAAGCACCAAAGACATTTCTGCTGCATTTAGGATAATCCTAAAGTCACAAAAGTAGGTTATACACAAGTGGAATGTAAACTAGTACTGGTATGTGTGTAAATGAAACTTGTTGTTTGTTCAAACCTTTCTTAGCCACCTTAAATTCATCGGTTGTGTAGACCCAGGCGATATCTGAGGAAGAGGATTGTTAAGTTTTTTTTTCTGCTTGCGATATAAATCACATAAACGAATATGTAAATAAACCCAGCTTAACACGCATTATGACCGGAACAAATGACCTATAGAAATATCAAACTGTACGCCACCTAAATAAAGCGCCTTTATACCAAATTTCTATTTATTTGGGTAATGTCTTTTATTGAATTTGTTTGTCGTCTGAAGAAACATACGGTAATTGTTAGATAGAAACTGCAGTTTGAATGACTAGGTATCAGATTATGTTATTTTATGCACATACATGCACCTGTGTGTTATGCCGCTGGTGACTTACCCTCCACGGATATTTTGAGAATGCATGTGATGAATAAATTTATTTGAAATAAGTAAAAATACACCACAGGACAAAACTTTGAATTGAAGATGTGACAGAACAAAAGATGTAATTCCCTAGTGCACAAAACTTAGAGGCTGTTGATTGTTCTGATCCCGATTAAAGATAGGTTGTTCATATATATATAATTATCACAGTTGATATCACCTTAAGGTGTAAACAATAAGGTATGAATACAAAATACAAATGCCGGATCATTTTCATGTAGCTAAATGCGTGAACGTGCATAGAGTAAGAAAAGAAAACGAACGACGGAAACATTCTATTGCTTGTGAGTAAAGAAAAGACTTTTTATACTCCAAACTTCACAACCGCACATACACGTTTGACACTGTTGCAATAATATTAGTTCAGTACAATATGCGACTTGCATGTGATATATTATTCATTAAAATACACAATATGAAGAAAACACATACAAATAATAGATATATTATATTTTAAGGTACAGAAAAGAAAATGTGACAGTAAACAAAACTGGACGTATACATGCGCAAGGTATATTTTTATTATGGATGTGAGGAGATTCAGGTCATTCTTATAAAATGGCACTTTGAAATCTGAGAGAGAGAGAGAGAGAGAGAGAGAGAGAGAGAGAGAGAGAGAGAGAGAGAGAGAGAGAGAGAGAGAGAGAGAGAGAGAGAAGTTTTCTAAACATGGAGGAAAAAGGACTGTCATTATCAAAAAGTTGCGCTACAATCTATTTTTAAGTTTGACTTGTAGTTAGATTAGCAATACGTGCATAAAGAAGTGGAATTGTTATTTTTCTGGCTGACACATGGCTATACGTATCCATCAATGTGTTATCATTGTATCATGTGACACAACAAAGTTAAAACAATGGCACTGAGTAATGGTCACGTAGGGGATCAGAATATTTTGCCATTGAAAAGGGCATGGTATAATGAAGCTACACAAGAAAACAACACCATAAAAAGACACAGTAAATGTTTTAGAACAAAATGCCCATACACAATGATTGATAGCAAATCAAAACACTCTTTACTTCCTTTTTGAGCATTAAATGTGATAAATGTAACATATTTAAATTTGGCTAAAAATGGTAAACCTGTTTAAAAACCCCTTTTCCAAATAAGATTATAAGTTCAAAAATTTTAATTTCCGTTTATATAATTTTTCTTATTTCTTTGAATAATTATTTTTAAGTTACTGTAGACATATTGTGAGGGAAATAGTTATCTCAAAAGCTTTTTTGTCAGAAAAAATAATCTGCTTTTTTTAGAAATTGCACGTATATTCTAAATAAAAAATTGTTCATTTTTTAAAAAAAGTATGGCAGCAAAAAAAAAATGCAATAAATTTTTTTTACAATACTGAACTTACTTGGGAAAAAATGTGGCACTATTTTAACTCTCTCTCTTAAATGCGAAAAAAAGTTAAAGACTTTTTAAATTAAATGTTGGTTTTGGGTTTACGCCATTTTTGTAGAAGTGGTATACGTGGCTGTCAGTATAAAAAGTGGAGGACTAATCTGGGAATACTCCATAAAGAACCAACGACATACGAAAATAAATTAAAAATGAAAACTTTAAAGGACCCTCCAACAAAAGCACATTTCTATATTATGAAGCACACTTCAAAAAATTCCAGTAAGCAATGTTTTTTTGGGATCTCTCTTATGATATAGTCAACCTGTATCAAGGAAGATAGAACATCAGGGTTGGTAAAGATAAGTGACCCAAAAATTTAGGGAAAAATTTCTGAGATTTCATGCTCCGCCATAACATGTTACTATCAATTTAACTCCCACAAAAATAAAACGGGCATTTCCCAAATTGGAAGTTTCTGATGTTTCTGGATCAAAAACCAAGTTTTTAAGTCGTGTTTGGACGGACAAAGGGTGTTTGCATTTTATCAACAACGCGGTTAGCTTGGTAATTTCGTCGTACAGCTGTTGTTCAGCTTCGTTTATATTCAACGATGGTAAGACTCAGCCATTATCGGTAAATTCTAAGACGGAGCGACAGTTTTTCCTTCCCTTTTTTGGTTTATATTTCCACAATTAAGTCGATGATGTTACGACACGCTATAGTGACTGCACATGAGTAAATACTTCTTGCACGTATTGTCTTGTTGCAATACTGCCAGTATCAACGTAGGTTTTGCTAAACGCAACCGAACACTCCGTTGTCTCGGGTGCCACTCAACGTTCGCTTTCAACCTGACAATGACATATTGAATGCTAACATTTGACATTTTCAGTTTGCCATCTTGACCTGCAAAGTTTACAAGGTAACCCAGATCGACACCATCAGGAACCTTACTGGTAAACTGGGGCAAATCTGCTTTGGTGCAAAATTGACTTAAATCCACATCATCATATAGTTGTCGGGCGTGATCTTCTACAACCGAGCAATCAAAGATCTCTGCAAGATGGAATTTAGCGACTCGTGCCTGGAAAAGGAAAGCCTCATCTTTTCATTAGAGCACTAACTGCATTTTGCAAAGCCAGTTACGACGCAGTTCTGACAGCGCCCAACGTGACAGCTTTTGAACGGCTGGAAACGCTTCTGCATACCACAATGGAATGACTGCGAGGATGTAAAATATTTTAAAGGTCGTCTAATGTGTGCAACCTCAGACTTGTATAATTTTAATGCTACTGAAATATATTGTTCTTCGCCGTATTATTTTTCGTGAGCTGCATTTGGGTCAACAACACGCGGACATTTTAAATTAATTTGCTGCACACAGTTTCGTTGTAACCTCGCAATGGTTTTATTTTGCGTATTTGATTTTACCATGCTTAGTTTGAGTAAGGCCGACCTTTACTTCTTGGCAGGACATTAGTATTCAAATAGAAAACACGTTCAAATAATACTCTTCCATAGGTGCATCGGTCACTCTCGCTACCAGTACCCGTCAACAACTGTGTCTTGGCAAAAAAGTATCACTGCATACTATTTGTAGCTATTACCACCAGAGATGCAGAAATACATGTCGACTCAACTGTCTGAGCAACTCCAGATGTTCTAATGGAAACTAATAAATAGGGCAGATCATACGAAAGTCTTCCTGAGAAATTTGCAGGCCTGTGTGAACGTTTTGACGCCGTTAAATATACGATCACAAATGGTAATACGCCCTTGTAATATGATTGGCTTTTGTGCAAAAAGCCAAATTTATTCCGAAGGTTCCTGTTAACCATTTAATCGAAAGGAGATTTCAGTCACTACTAAGGTGTCAAATATCATCTTAATATACTCTTGACCATTACTTTGATTTACATTTTGAAATGTCACAAACAAATGTTTTATTGCAGTAAGGCAGTATTGGGTACTTATTTGCCAAATAATCGTCCTCATTTCTTCATTGCAGGTATGTTCAGACAGTATCCCTTTTGTGGTTTTTCTACCTAATGGCCAGGAAGTTTATATTGTTCGATCGTCCACTCGGTTTTCATCCAGGCCTACCCTACAATTGTTTTCACTTCAAAACTCTTTGCTATAAATCGCGCAGCTTAGCATCATACATTGTATCTGCGTCTCTGTTCATTCTTCAATATTGAAATGTAGCCAGAAGTACATAATTCGTTGCGTGCATGAATGATTTCGGCACCATTTCTATCAATATACAGACCAGCACCACTCATTAAATGTGTGTCAAAGAAAGAGTGGTATGTGTACATTTAAAGTTTGGCTTTAAATAGTTAAATGAAACTCTATGGTGCAGACGAAGATTGTTTTCCTGTCGCAATTATGGGCTCCCATAATCAGTCAGTTCTATTCCAACAATTGAATCCTCCATAATTTTAGGATCAGCATGGACGATTAAACAGACCACTTTTTGACGTGTATCCTTTGCGTGGTGTGGCACTGTGTTTTGATAGGACTAGTTTGAAATTTATCGTCCTCGAAACCAATTAGGTAATTGCATATGTCACGATCCTCAGCTGAACGAACTATAATTCAAACAGCAGAGTATATTAATAATGGTAGAGTGCTCCCCACAGGGGCTCGTATCGTTGGTTACAGTTTAACTGTCAGTTATACATATAGTATAAAATAATATATGAGAGGACACTCTTCTCCTCTTTCTCACTCGCCCTATTCTGATATTTCAAGCTGCATATCGCTTTGCGTAATAAATGTGTTACTATTTCAGTCAATCGACAATGTATGCCTATACAATGTTTGGATTACTATCATATCTTTAACCATTTTCCAACGCTACTGCTCGACATGGCCATGATTGCTCCATTTTATTATGTAAGTGAAATCCCGCTGAATATAATACCATCCTCTCATTCGTTCAAAGAAAATGACGTCCTGCATTTATTTGTAACTTATTGTCAGTTGGCCACTGAAAAGGAAGTATTTCATTCAGCGCATTGTTCTTGCATATTAAGCAGGCGCAATCATGAACACGTTGAACAGTAGCTTCGGAATATGGTCTATCATTGATTCTGAAATATGCACTCAAGAAAGGAGTTAATTTTTTAATTTTAAAGTTAAAAAGACAATAAATTAAAAACAACGGCCCCCCCCAAAAAATGTACCCCTCGATTAAATAATTAACAGATGCGTACAGAGTATATATCAAGCAATTTATTTATTAAACTGAACAAAGAATTGAACAAAGAGAAATTTCGTTATACTTTCTTGGTTATGAAGACGAATGTTGTTTAATGATTTTCTAAAATTTTAAATGTTTTTCCAAAGGCACATTTGTAAATATTTATTCCCGTAAGTTATTGTGGGTCAAAATAAGCGTATCTGGGGAGAAAATTTGCTTTTTATTCGTTGGAATCGTGCTTAAGGGTTTTTTTGGGAACCCTAAAATTGGGTTTTTCCCAAACCCACTTACTGTAGGAAAAAAAACGATATAAAAAAAACTAGAAATTTTAATAGTTGTACCTTTCAGCAAACTAAAATATGTCTTTCCATTGACTCATGAGTTAGAAATTGGAAGGACTAAGACAAAATACATTCAAAACACGAATCAGAGACAAAAGCACATCTGTAAAGGTATGATTGAAAGCCACATGAATTATACACGTGTGGAAACAAAGAATGTGGAGAACTTTAACTTCAATTTATACAACAGCTTGCAAACCAAAATGGAGATACTGTAAAATCTCAAAGGTTTATATGTGCATTACCCCTCACGTCATTTAGTTTCAGTGTCTCAAGTAGTTAAATCTGTAGAGTTGCTTTTTTAAAATCATTTTATAGTTTTAAGTTCTCAATGAGTAACTCATGAAGTTGCATATTTCCCAACCTATTAATTTTACAGTGTTCTGTATAACATCATTTGGTAGGCAAACCAAAAAAAGTTTAATTTATATTTTAACAGGGTTAAAGAAAACATGCTTTTTTATTATTTCCCTCAATTATATTTTAAGTGTCTAATGTGTAACATCAAAAGTAGGTTTCAATATATCCCAACGTATTAATTAATTCTCAATGTAGTAACAAGTGTAAGTAGGATTTCAATACACCAAAAAGTTTTTCATTTAAATTAAACATCATTGATTTTCTTTTTTACTTTTCAAACCATTTTTTTCAGTTCAAATTTAGTTTTGCAGAATTGCATTCCATAACTCATTAAGTTTTGTGTCTAAGTTTTTGTAAATTATGTGAGTATGAATACCTAAAGTTTTTAAATTTTTACGTGTTAATGTGTTTTTTTTACTTTTGGTAAAGAAATTTTTCTTTTTTTTTTCATTCTCATTATTTGTTCGGGTTAAATTTTAATGTTATTCGTTTAAATTTTTTGAATTAATTATCAAAATCGCCAAATATTTTTTGAAGGGGATTTTTTCCCATTTTTGATGCTTTCCAAATTTTTTTTAAAAGAAATCAAAAATTATTACATAAATAAAATAACTAAACAAAAACTTAAAAAAAATAAAAAGTTATAGATTATTAATAATAAACTTTTTTTTATTTTTTTTTTTCGAAAAAATGTTCAGTGAAATTTAAATTTCCATTGTTGTTTTGAAAAAATTTTACATACCCTTTTATAATTTGAATTTAACGGGTTTTTCGGAATTTTTGTTTTGATGAATCCGGGGAATAAATTAAACATATCAAACGAAAAGTAACACTGTTTAACCAACCTTTTGTAATGGTTTGCGATCCCATCTTTTCAAACTAATTCCCATCAAATGCCAAAATTTTGCAAAAAATTTTCTTTTAAAAAAAAATTTTCAATCCTTTCACTCACTTTCTTTTTATAAATTACAGCCAAAACTATTTTAATCTTCCAAATTTTTCACAAAAAACATTTGTTTCCCCTTTGGGCAGGGAAAAATTGCCCAATAATCTCAAAGAAACTTCCCTCCCAAAAAATAAAATTTTACTTGTTTTAAAATTTTATTTTTTTAAAAAAATATTTTCTTTTTGAGGTGAAGGGTTATTTGTTTAAAATTTGACTTATTTTAAAAAAATAAGTTTCTAGTGATAAAAAGAAAAAGTTGTTTTTTATTTGCAATTAGGTAAAAAATACCCTTTGTCATTTTATATTTTTATTTTGTCAGGTGTTTTGGGTTTTGTCGGGGGATTTGAATTTCTTGGGTGGTTTCTAGAATTAAAAGGATTTAGTTTTAAATATTGAAATGAAAAGTTTCGAAAATTCCGGGGGAGGATTTTGTTTGCATTTTTCCCGAAAATTTGGGGAAACTAATTATAATTTCTTTTGAAAAAGTTCACCCTTTTTTTAAAAATAAAAAAAAGTTGAAAAGTTTAAAATTTTTTCCAAAAATTTTATTAGAAAAAACCTTTGTAATAATTTTGGTTTTTTAAAAAGTATTCAATTAATAATTTCTCTTTTTGGGTATTTTTTTCTGGTCTATAAGACTTTTAGTGTAATAAATAATTTTAATTATTTTTATAAATTTTTTTTAATATTTTATAATATTTTATATTATTTGTCAGTTATTTTTTTCAAAAACTGATTATTTTCAAAACACCAAAACAAAAATAAAATATTTCATCTAACACTAATGAATAATTCAAGAAAATTTATTTATCACTTTGTTTTTCGAAGACACAGTTTTTCCTTTAGTTTAAAAATTGTTTAACAAATAAGAGCCAGGGGAAAAAAAGAAAAAAAAAGCCGAAAGCTTTTTACATCAAAATAATTTGGGGGTCCGTTAAATTTTTTTCTCATTTTTGGGGGGAAAAAAAACGGGGTAAAGGAAATTAGGGTAAAAGTACCCAAACAAATGTCCCTTTTAAATTTAAATTCAAAGCAAAAAAAATGTTTTTTTTTTATTTTAAAATTCTTTATACATTTTGTTTTAACTATTGTCCGTCTAAGCTTTAAGGAATTGTATAATATTGTAAAATTTATTTAAACAAGACAATCCAACATGGGGAGGGGAAGGGTATACACTTTTTACTAAATATATTAAATAAAAAGAAAATTTATTTTGCAAACATAATTAAAAAAAATAAAATTTTCTAATAGAATATACCATTATTCATGAATTCAAAAAAGTGTAAACTAATGTTTTTCCCACTTCTATAAAATTGAATAAAACAAAAATCATTTTTTTTTGTCGTTTTCTCCACAAATTTAATTCCCCCAAAATTTTTGGTTTAGTTCAACCTTTTCCCCCCTAAAAATTTTTTAAAAAGCTGTTCCCCGCTTTTAAAGGGGTTTTTAGTTTCCCTTTCCTTATGTTCCCAATTTGCTTTTTATGTTTCTTTTCCAAGGGAATGTTAACGCCTTCTGCCACTCTCTTAAAATATATCGTGCTTTTTCTGTTGTTGCAATTGTCTTAAAAAATAAAAATTATAACTTTTTCCTTTTCCATAAAAGGTAGTTGGAAAAATGGTCCAACCGTTAAAATGGGGGCATTTATTTTTTTTGACACCCCACGACATCGTTTGTTAAAAAACAGGCGATTGTCAAAATTGGATATTTGATTTTGTTTTTTTTTTTCCCTTTCAGATCATTATGGACCACATTGAAGAAAATAATTTGTTTGTTTAATGTGTTTACAGTTGTATTAAAAAAATAGGTATTTTTTATAAGGACAAAAATGTTGCTAATAACATACTAATAGAAAGTAATTTACATTTACTTTTGCTTTGTTGTATAAAATTTATTTTTTGTTAAATGAAAAAGGAAATCTTTAGTTTTCCCCGTATAGAAAACTAATTTTAATTTTTTGGGAAAATGTCCCATTTTCCATTTTTTTGAAAATTTTTTGGCTTCAATGGGGCCCGGAAAAGGAACCAAACAATAGTCCAATTTTGTGGGATTTTTTTTAAGGGAAAAAAAATTAATTTTGCTTTTCGAATTCTGTTTTATTTGTTACTTTTTTTATGTTCCCTAAATTTAATAAATTTTGGTTTTGAAGAAAGCTAAACTATTCGGTTTTAATTTCCCGCATCCCGCTAAAAACTACGGAGGAAAAAGAAAAAAAGGTAGGGGGTTTTGCAGAATCGTTGATTTTCATTTTAAAACATTTTTTCGAAAGTTGAATTTTGAGTGTGGAAAAAACGCATGAAAAATGGTTTAATTTTGGGAGGGGGAAATATCATTTCTTCTTTTAAAAATGTTATTGTTTAAAAAAAAGGAAATTCTTTTTTATCATTTCCCCTGTTCGGGTAAAAAATTAATCTTATATTGAAAATTTTTATAAATTATTTCAGTGAATACGCTTTTGTAAGCTTGTATCAACACCCCAATTCTGAACGGTTCGAAATTTTTTCGAAGTTTTCATGGGATGAAAAATTAATCTTTAAAAGGGAATAAGGGTTTGGTCTTTTAAATTATTTTTAAAAATAATTTTTTAAAATATCTAAAATTTTAGATAAAAAAATTTTGTCCTGGATTTCAAACTTTTAAAAACCTTAAATTCTGTTTTTAATAAATTTTGAAAATGTATTTAAAAATTGGAATTTTTTTTTTCGAAAATAAATTTTAAGAATATAGTCAAAAAATAAAATTCAATGGTTTTGTTAAAACCTTAATCAAGGTAAAATTATAAAGGCCCCAAAAACCCCTTTTAAAAATGCCAATTTGGGAGGTTTTAAAATTACAATTGTTTAAAAAGGCAGAAAAATTAAATTAATTGATGGACTTTTTTCTTGTGGGTTTTCCCAGGTATTTTCTTTTAAAAGGAAAAGAATTTTCTTTTTAAAAAATTATTTAAAACGTTTGTAAAAGGTTGTAAAGAAGTTTTTATTGTGGTATTCTGAAACAACAAAATTTTATTTTTCCCCCTTGGGCGGCCATTGGTTCTGGGAAAACCCTTGCCTTTAAAACCCAGTTAACAAAAAATGCTTGAAACTTTTAAAAAAAATAATTTTTGTGTCAGGAATCCTTTTTTCTTCCTCGGCCTTTCTGTATAAAAGAGAGTCTTTTTTCGGATTTCTATATTTACAAAAAAAGCACAATATAAAATTTAAAGCTTTTTAGTTTAAAAATTAAGGTAAAAAAATTGTTTGGGACAGTGTAAAATTTTTTGTTTTGGGAAAAGCCCCTTTTTGATTTTTATTATGGAAATGTGTCACATTTCAAAAAGGTTTTCTTTACTTTTTATTGATTTTGTATGAAATTTTATTAAGAATGAACAAATGCTTTTTTACAAGTTTTCCCAATCTAAGAAAAATTTTTTTTGAAATTTTCTTATTAGAATAAAAAATTACTTTTATTTGAAAAATAAATTATAGTTGAATTTTCACAAAATTTGCTGTCTTTCATTTTTTTTACTAAATGTAAAAAAATCGACAATTTATTTAATAATTGTTGTTATTTTTCGTGTCTAGGAATTCATGTATTTTTACTTTAGGGGGTTGTAGGGAAAGGTCAAAACCTTTAGGAAAAGGGGTTTTTCATGGGGCCATGGATTATTTTTTACTGGTTGGGAACATTGTTTGTTTAGCAAGAGAAAAAGTTTTTCGCGTTTTCAGGGGCGTTTCCTCAAAGGGCCCCGAAGCATTTATTTACTGCAAACAGTTTCTGCAGTACCTTCCAAAATGTAAAGGTCAACCAAAAAAAAAAAATTTTACAGGTTGAGGTTACCATTTTACCTTTTGGGATAAAGGAAATATTTTTTCTTGGGTTAAACCTTTAAACTTTCCTTTTTGGGGGTTTTGGGTTAAAATTTTGGGGCAAGTGAAAAAAAGCCAGCACAATCAAAAAAGGGTTTGGGGGCCTTTCCTTTTTGGGTTGAAAGTCCCCCTGGGGGTATGAAAGGGGGCCCCCCATTTTGGGTTTTGTTGGTTTTCCTTGTCTTTGCCTTTATTAGTTTTTATGATCCATGGTATGGGTTTCTTTTAAAAGGGTTTTGTTCGTCCGGTCAAAAGATAGAGGACGATGGGGAGAACAACTACTGCGTAGGCTTTGGGGGGGTTTTTGGTTGGCAAGGTTGAGTCTTTTCCCGTCCGAATTTTGAGCGGAGTTCAAGTGCAAAAATGGTTTGGCATTTGAGGATACAATTCCCAAATTGACTGTTGGATGGGGGCTGAACCCCCGGTATGGAACTTTTAAAATTCTGACTTTTGGATAGATAGGTGGTGGGATCCCAGATAGGGTTTTTTTTCCCGGGGAATGGTGGGCAGAAAATCCGTCTTTGCTGAGGGATTGGTGAGTTGAAGTTAGTGCCCAATTGGTAAAAAAGGTTTTAATTTTCTCTGTTGCTTTGGTTTTCCTCGAAATTGGGAGTTGGGCAAGTAAAACTGCAAAAAGGAAATGAATGATTTTAAAATTTGACTTTGGTTTTGTCTTCAAAAAACCTTTCCCCCTCCAGAGGGGACCAGACCAATCCCCCACGCTGTTTACTGAAAAGGGCCCTAAGTTGGGGAGAAAAAAGCTAAAAAATGGGGACAAAAACTTTTTTTAAAATTGTAACGTTAAAAGGGGGTTAAATTCTTATTTGGCCTTTGGGAAGCATGCCAACTGATTTTTTCACCATTCAATAAGACCAGTCATCCCAATTTTGGGCCCAAATTTTTAAAGTGTCGGGAATGGGTTTTATTTAGGGGCAGAAATGGTTGTATAGGAAAATTTTTTTTGGGGAAAATTTTTTTGCATCTTCCTGCAGCAAAAATCTTTCGATTTTTTCCTCTTTTTTGGGAAACCAAATGACTTTTGGCCCTAGGCCATGTAAGGTGTTTCTGTAGTTCTTAAGCAGAAAGATAGAAATGATTTTCCCCGGGTGCATAGAAAAGAGATTCCCGGGATGAAATTTCCTTTAGGTTCCCCCTAGACGGGTCCAATGCCTTTTTTGGGGAGGTCTCAAAACTCCGTTGGGGTTGATCACTTCATCGTTGATGGAAAAAGGGGGCACCCTAAAATGTTCAACCGGCCTTTGTATTTCTTTTTATTAGGTGCGTTTGGTCAAGAGTGGGGGTGTGCTGAGTTTGGGCCCCAACACCGAAAATTTTAAAAAAATTTGTATGCTGTGTGCGGAAAAGATGAAAATTTATCGTTTTTTGGTCTAATTTTTACCCGCATTCAACTTTTTGAACCGGGCCCCATTTTGGGGTCGCCTGGGAGATGAGCTTTTGGGACTTTAAAATTCTGTGGGTCTGGGGGAGATTGATTAACTTTTTTTTGTTCAGTGGTGGGGTTATTCCCTTTAGCCCCCAATGCCAAAAATCAACCCCCATCCCGCTGTCATCCTACGGCTAGATGTGCGATCGTTCCAATGCTTAATGTTGGGGATCCCGTTTTTTTTTAGGTTGGGCAGACGGAAGACGGGATTTGATCAGGAGTTTGTTGCGACATCCCCAAGAGCAGAGGTTATGGGTTTTGGGTTTTCCATTTTTGGGCTAACACTAATTTCTTCCCCCAAAATTTTTCCAGCCAACTCCGCGTTAAAAATAAACCAAGAATACAGTTTTCGAATTGTTTTTTAAAAACAATCAGGTTCCATCCCGGGAACTTTTCTTTGACTTGCTCAATTGGTTGGTTTTGGGGCAAATGTGAAAATGGTTGGGGGAAATTTTTTTAATTTTCCCAGGTAAAGTAGTTTCAACAATTACCAGTTTTAATTCCCCCTTTTTCGTGGGGTTATTCAGAAAACCCCCCTAGGACAGGAAACCCAATCCCGGTTTTACACGTTTAACATTCTTTGTCCAAAAAAAGTGACCACCCTACTTCATCAATGCCCCCCGTCGGCCAAGCGGGGTATCTCTATCTTGTGGGGACCCAAATTCTTTGCAATCAGGGCCGTTTTTTTTTCTCCCCAAGATTTATGTTATTCCCCGACCAAAATAAAGTTTGGGGTTTTTTTTTTTCGACCCAAAAAATGGGATTCTTCTTTTTGCGTATTTTGTGGGGTGTGAAGCAAGTTGTTTTTTGGGGGGGGGCACCCATTTTGATTTTTAGGGGTAGTGGTAAGTAGGCTTCCCGGAAAAAAGTTGTTAGTGCTTAGGCGGTGTCGAAATCCCTTTCGTGCAGTTAATGAAAAACAAACCCATTGCCCCGCCCCCGCATGCAGGTCCCCATTGGCTGCCGTGCATCCAGACCTGTGCTTTAGCCGCCCCAGCCCCAGCCTTGAGCATGGGGGATGAAAATAAAACGTTTACTCAGTTGGATTAAAGTGAGGTAGAGTTGGGCGTCGCCTCACTATCTGGAAAACTTTGTCTATGGAAAACGTTTTGTCTAGGGTTGAAAAGGAAAAAAAGTGCAGGAATTTCCCCGACGAACTGCTTGTCTTGCCGTGCTTTTATGTTTTTGTGATTGTAGGTCGCTCATCCCTTGCCAAAAAGTGGTTTTATCTGTCATTTGCGGGGCCCGTTTTTCCTTTATGGTTTACCCCTACTCAGAGGGTTTTATATTTTAAAATTAAATAAAAAAAAATTATATATATAATTTTTTTATTTTTTTAAATTTTTTTTATTATTAAGGAGAAAAAGTTTTTTTTAAAAAAAAAAAATTTTTTTATTTTTTTTTTTTTTATTAAAATTTTTTTAAAAAAATATAAAATTTTATTTTTTGAAAAATTTTTTAGGGGGGAAAAAATTATTTTTTGTGTTTATTTTTAAAATTTTATTTTAAAATTTTTAAAAAAAATTATTTTTTTTGTTTTTTTTTTTTAAAAAGCGGTTGTACATCGTCTAAAAATTTTACATTGTTATTTTTTAAAAACTTTTTTAAAAAAATTTTATTTGGTAAGGAATGAAACGCAAAAACGGTATTTTTTAAAATTTTTTTTTTATGTGGGTGATCCCCGAATTTTTTTCATAGCGGTTTCAAAAATGAACATTGATTTTCCCCCGATATAAAATTTTTATTGGAAAAATTGAACAATCCCGTTGAAACCAAAAATTGATTTTTAGGTTTTTGTTTTAAAAAACATTGATTTCCCCAAAATCAAAGTTAAATATAATTCAGAACTGCATTCTTTTTGGGTTTTAAAACTGCAAACCCAACGAAGTTTGCATGTGTTTATTTATGATTTACAATTTTGTTTAATTAAATTTCCGAAATTTTTATCATTTTATTTTTTATGGAAAAATGAGTTATCAGTTAAAAAACAAAATTCTATGTGATTCCAAAAAAAACAAAAAATAAATGTAAGCAAAAACTTCGCTGTCTAAAAAGTTGAAATGAAAAACATGTGTTAATTGCATATGATGCGGAATGCTGAATGGGGGAAGAAAGATATAAAAACAGGTTTTTACAAGTGATAATATATCGTATTTTTTATCCATCCGATTAAGTGTTTTTTGGGTTCTTGATAAATATATAATTTGGGGGAAAATTTAATAGATTTAGGCGTTTGTTTTTTTTGCCGCGTAGTAATTTCCGACTTTGATAATTTTGGGCCGTTTTAATTTAAAATTTTAATAATTGGTTTAAAATTAGATATAATAACAAAATTTAAAATTTTAAATTTTTATAAAATAATTTTTATTTAATTATTTATTATTACAAAAATTTTAATTTGGAAGAAACATTTTTTTAGATGTTTTTTGTATTGGGTATCTGGAAAACGAATTTAATTTTATAAAAGTCTTTTAAAAACCCTAAAAGAAAAAAAAAAGACATTAGGGCTATGAAAACATAGAAGTCTATTCTTGGAGAAAACCTTTATATCATTAATTTGATTTAAAAAAAATAAAGTATTTTAAATGTGCAACGGATGAAAATTGTTGTTTTTTGGTTTTGGGGAACTCAACACTTTCCCTTGCCATCTAAGAAAAATTTAGAAATTTTCCTGGCCATTTAATTTGGGTCTGGAGTTTTTCAGGTGGTGGAAAAGGACCTCCGTCCGAGGGGCTGCATGGAAACAAAATCTTGATTTTTTTTAAATTTTCCCGGTAGCAGGAAAGGGGGGGGTGTGGTTTAAAGTGTGGGATGGTATTTGAAGAATATCCCCTGTTAGAAGAATTTCCGCATGGCTCTTTTTTTTATTTTTGTACGGTTTTAATTCCATAATAAACTTGTTGCAGATTCCCCCCACCCAGGGTACTAAAAAGGGTACAAATGTTAAGCATTTAAAGTTGAAGGCTTTTTCTTTGATGAGAAAGAGCTTAACCAAATTTATTGTTTGGTTGACTTTTATCTAAAAAATTTAGGTTATTGATGCAGAGAAATTTTCACAAGTCACGTCTCTTCTAAATATTTTCCCCCATGGCTTTTTGTAGGGGAAGAAAATATTGTAATCTTTTGGCCCAAAATGCATTATTCCCCTATGTTTAACGAGTTAAAATTTTTGTTTTGCCCTGCTCTTGATTTTTTTGGCTCAATATTTTATAACTAAGGATAAGACACAAATTCCGTTTTTTTTACAAATTTTTGAGGAGAAACTCTAAAAAATTTTATTTGATTTTTAATAACAGAATTGGGGGTTGTGATGCCTGCCATTTGAGATTAAATTTCGAGACATGCTTGGATTTTTTCTGATTTCCCGTACCAAATAAACCCCCTTAAGCACTAAATTGTTGTATTAAACTGGAATTTGTTAATTTGTTCCTTACTTGGACGATGTTTGTTTGTTATGTTTTGTTTTGTTATGGGGTTTAGTTATTTTATTTTTTTTGAGTTTTTAATTATTTAATGTTATTTTGTTTGTTATGTTAGTTATTTTTTTTTTCATCTAAAAAAATATATAAAAATTGGAGGATTTAAAATTTTAAAATTTTTAAAAATTTAAATGGAATTCCCATATAAGGGGAAAAAGGAGAAAGGGGGAGGGGGGGGGGGGGGGGAGGAGAAAAAAAGGATACTTACAAAGGGGAAGAAACAAAAATGGGCTTATTAACTCCTTTGGGATTTTTGTAAATAGCTTTCAACTCGTAATTAAAGTTACATTTTTCCCTATAGGCCTCCAAATTGGTGTTCTTCTGTATGCAAAAGGGGTGAATTCAGTAAAAATTTTTACCCCGGACGTGGGTTTTATAAACAAGCAAAAAAAACGCTTAAAAACTTTATTTACTATATTAATAAAATAAATATTTTTTTTTATTTAATAATTTAAAAATATAATAAAAATTATAATTATTTTGCTTGGGTTCCCCAAAGGAAATTTTAGCAAGCAGGGGTTTTATATCCTTTAAATATCTTTTTTTTAAAAATCTAAAAAATTTTCTTTTTGTTTTTGGAAGGAGATGAGCAAATTTTTTTTTTTTTTTTCAAAAAAGCAAATTGTTCGTTCGGATTTTAACAAAATTTCATGCCCAAGTCCGAGTTATTGGATAAAATTTTGGTATTAAGTAGCAAAAGGGGTGAAAGGGAAAAGGTGGTGAATTAAAAAAAAATCAAAAATAAAAAAAAAACATAAAATTTTAAAAAATAAATAAACTCGATTTTCGGCAGTTTTTTTATGGTTTTTAAAACCATTGAAAATATAAATTTAAACTTTTTATTTTCGTTTTGATTTTTCACCAGTTTAAAACTTTTTTTTTTTTTGAAGTCGACCCAAAACTTCTAGAAAACCGCTCTGCTGGTTATAACCAAACAGTTTTGTTTGGTTGGGTTTTTCGTGGGGGGGGGGCATATTTTTAGGTTTGAATACCTATGTTTGTTGCCCTTTTAAAAAAGTTCAGGGTTCACAAGGATAAATTAAAAATAAATTTTTCCCTTTTAGTAGGCATGGATCTTCTCTTTCTTTTTCTTCTTCCCTCTTTCCCTTTTTTAATAAAATTTTTTTTATTTTTTTTTTAATTTATTTAATAAATTTTTATAATAAATATAAAATTAAAATATTTTTGCTTTTTTATTGTCCCTCTTATTTCGTTTGAAGTTCTTTTTTTAGGGTAATATTTTTTAAATTTAAAAATAAAGAGTTAAGTCCTCAATTACATAAAAATCACGCAAAACCTTATCTCTTAGTACATTGCAAAATTGTCCATAATGCTAATAGGAAAAAATTCCTTTCAATCTGCAACCAAATTCCCTTTGGTTTTCTGGGAAAGGAAAAAAAAGTGTTAGAACAACAATCTTAAAAAAACAAGGTAACGCAAAAATGGGAAAAAAAAAAAAAATAAAAGAGGAAAAAGGAAAAAAAAGGGAAGGAGAGGTGAGAAAGAATGTGAGATGAGAAGAAGGAAGAAGATTTTACCACATTTTGGGATGCGTAATACCCCCTTTTTTAAATTTTTGTTTGATATATTTGAAAAAAAAACTCGACCTTTTGATTCAAAGTGGAGGAAAAAAGAAATTCCCAAAATTATTTATTTTCTTTTATCCGTTTTTGTCAAAAATTTTCTGACCCCTGGAACTGTATTCAAAATTTGCCAAATTTTTTATGGGTATGCGTTATATAAGGGGAGAAAAAAGGGGAATTCTAATTGTGGGAAAAACTTTTTTATATACAGCTTTAATTTTAAAAAATAATTATTAAGAAAAATAAAGGGGTTAATTTTGAATAAAATTTAACATTAAAAAAAACCTACAAAAAATATTATATTTAGGTGAAAAAAAAAATAAAATTATAATTCGAAGAATTTTAATAGTGAGAAAAATGGGCTTTTAAATTATTTACAGGAAAAAAATTCCTTCAAAAGGAAAGAAAAGAAAGGGAATAGAGAAAAAAAGAAGCGTTTGGAATTTTAAATTTTTTGGCCAAAGGGGGTTCATATATTAGTGGGGGTTAACTTTTTTAAATGAGATTTTGTGGGCAAAGTGGAGGATTTTTTGGGGACAATGGATTTATATGGTTTAGTTTGGCTTTAAACTGAAGAAAAGGGTTTTTTGGGCAAAAAAGTTTTGGACACAAAACAACACAAAAACATATTTTAAAACATAAGCAAAAATTTTGGGCAAAAATCTTTTTATTTTGAGGAATTTGTGGGTTAGTCCTTTTTTTAATTCCTTTTTTTGTAACCGGGGGATCTAAAATTTTTGGTAAACAAATTTTTTTTATAAAACATTCTTTTAAACTTTAGATTATAAAATTTTATTTTTTATTAAATTTATTTTTTTGTTTTTTTTTTTTTTTCTTGCCCAAAGAGTTTGGGGTTTTTTTATTTTCCATGACATTTAATTTTTGCTTTTTTTAAAAACATATTTTCTAAATAAAAGTTTGTTCATTTTTTAAATTTTGCCGGCTGGGGGGTTTAAAATTATACATTGGTCTAATAATATTAGTTCACTAACACATGTGACTTGCATGTGATGTTTCAAACAAAGAGATAACATTTACATTAAAATACACAATATGAACAAAATGTATACAAATAATAGATATATTATTTTTTAAGGTACATAAAATAAAATTTGACAGTAAACAAAACTGGATGTATAAATGCACAAGGTCTATTTTTGATATGGAAATGAAGGAGATTCGGGTCATTCTTGTAAAATGTCACTTTGAGAGAGAGAGAGAGAGAGAGAGAGAGAGAGAGAGAGAGAGAGAGAGAGAGAGAGAGAGAGAGAGAGAGAGAGAGAGATTGTAAACATGGAGTAAAAAAGACTATCATTGTCAAAAAGTTGCGCTACAATCTATTTTTAATTTTGACCTTATTTAGAGTAGCAATAAGTTCATAAAAATATGGAATTGTTATTTTTTCTGGCTGACACATGGCTATACGTATCCATCAATGTGTTATCATTGTATCATGTGACACAACAAAGTTAAAACAATGGCACTGAGTAATGGTCACGTAGGGGATCAGAATATTTTGCCATTGAAAAGGGCATGGTATAATGAAGCTACACAAGAAAACAACACCATAAAAAGACACAGTAAATGTTTTAGAACAAAATGCCCATACACAATGATTGATAGCAAATCAAAACACTCTTTACATATCCTGTGAGCATATAAATGTGATAGATGTACACATCATATAAATTGGCTAAATATGGTAAACGCTGTTTAAAAAAACATAAATTTCGCAAATACAGATTATAAGTTCAATCAATTCCTGTGTTATATAATAAAATTCTTATTGCTTTAGCAAACATAAGATATATATATTATTTTGTAGATACTGTAGACATCATTAGATGTAGGTTAGAAGTAGTTATCTCACACTAGCCTTTTCCTTGTACAGAAAATACTAATCTGCTTATTTTAATAGAAAATTGCACGTAGTATTTCTAATAGTTAAAATTATATGTTCAATTCTTTTAAAAAAAGGCTTATGGCATGCAAAGAAAACATGACATTAAGATTGGTTTACAATACTGAACTTACATTGGTAAGAAATGTGGCACTATAATAACTCTCGTCTCGTTAAGCATGCTAGCGAAAACAAGTTAGAGGACTTTTTAAATTAACATGTTGCTGTTGTTGGGTTTAACGCCATTTTTAGTAGAAGATAGGCTATACGTGGCTGTCAGTATAAAAAGTGGAGGACTAATCTGGGAATACTCCATAAAGAACCAACGACATACGAAAATAAATTAAAAATGAAAACTTTAAAGGACCCTCCAACAAAAGCACATTTCTATATTATGAAGCACACTTCAAAAGTATACCAGCTAAGACCAATGATTAATTATTTGCGGATCTCTCTTATGATATAGTCAACCTGTATCAAGGAAGATAGAACATCAGGGTTGGATAATGGATAAAGACTGACCAAACACTTAGGAATACATTTGCATCGAGATTATCATGCTCGCGCCATCATAGACACCTGTTACTATCAATATAACTCCGTCAACAATACCGATTGGTGCATCTACAATGGTGGATGTTATCATGATTTTACCATGGTAACAACACAATAAGCTTGACAATTGCTGCTGTAGTATCTGAGACCAGACACGGGTGTTTGTATTTCATCAACAACGCGGTTATCTGGGTAATTTCATTTCACAGCTGCTGTTCAGCTTCGCTTATATTCAAGAACGGTAAGATTGCTCGTGCGTAAATACTTCATGCACGTATTTTCTTGTTGCAATACTGCCAGTATCAACATAGGTTTTGATAAACGCAACCGAACACTTCGCTGTCTCTGATTCCATTCACCGTTCGCATTTCTACCTGACAATGTTATATTGAATGCTAACATTTGACGTTTTCAGTTTGCCAGCTTGACCTGCAAAGTTCACAAGAAAACCTGGATCAACATCAGCAGAACCATACTGGTAAACTGGGACAAATCTGCTTTGGTGCAAAATAGATTTAGATCCACATCATCATATTGTTGTCGGGCGTGATCTTCTATAACCTGGCAATTAAAGATCTCTTCTACATGGAATTTGGCTACTCGTGCCTGGAAAAGGAAAGCCTCATCTTTTCATGAGAGCACTAATCGCCTTTTGCAAAGCCATTTACGACGTAGTTCTGACAGCCTCCAACGTGACAGCTTTTCAACGGCTGGAAACGCTGCTGCCTACAATGCTGGAATGACTGCGATGATATAAAATATTTCACCGGTCGTCTAATTTTTGCAACCTTTGACTCGGGTAATTTTAGCGTTACTGAAATATTTTGTTCTTCGCCGTATTATGCAGCTCAAGCTGCGTTTGGGTCAACCTCATGCGAATATTTTCAGTTAACTTGCTGCACACAGTATCGATGTAACCTCGCAATGGTTAATATTTGCGTGTTTGATTTTTCCATTCTGAGTCTGAGTAAGGCCGACCTTTACTTCTTGGCAGGACATTAGCATTCAAATAAAAATCACGTATAATTAATACTTTTTCATAAGTGCATCGGTCACTCTTGCTACCAGCACCCTTCAACAACTGTTTCTTGTCAAAAGTATTACTGCATACCCTTTGTTCATATCACCACCAGAGAAACAGAACTACTTGTCGACTCAACTGTCTGAGCAACTCCAGATGTTCTAATGGAAACTAATAAATCGGGTAGAACACACAAAAGTCTTGCTCAGAAATTTGCAGGCTGTGTCAACGTTTTGATGCCGTTAAATATACGACCACAAATGGTAATATGCCCTTGCAATGGTTGGCTTTTGTGTAGAAAGCCACATTTATTCCGAAGGTTCCTGTTAACCGTTTAACCGCATGAGATCTCAGTTACTCCTAAGGTGTCAAATGTCATCTTAATATCATGTTGACCATTACATAGATTTACATTTTGAAATGTCACAAACAAATGTTTTATTGCAGTAAGGCAGTATTGGGTACTTATTTGCCAAGTAATCGTCCTCATTTCTCCGTTGCAGGTATGGTTAAATATATCCCTTTTGTGTTTTTTTTTACCTAATGGCCAGGAAGTTTATATTGTTCGATCGTCCACGCAAGCAAAAGCAGACTTGAAAAATCTAAACAGGTTCTAGGTATTCGTGCAAACATGTCACGAAATTAATCAAATTTATGGTCTGCGGCTAACCAAGTCTAATTATTGTATCCAAGACCATATTTTTGTGCTGAACTGCTTGTTCAGAATTGTCTTGATTGTAAATCATATCATTAAACATCACCAAATTGTTTACCTGGCATCCAAATCATCGATGGTATGTAAACATTGTTGCCGGTTTTTGACACTTTATGAACATCTCTGAGCACATTATAACACGTTTAATTATCGGCTGATGGTGTAATCACATACAACCGATGCCAAGTTAAACATCGTTAAACCTCATTTAGAACAAATTGTGCCCGAACTGAGTTTGGTAACATGGTTCCATACCCATGCTATACTGGTATTCATTGCTTATGAGGAGAAATCGTTGAAATTGAATGTTACAGCGCATTTTCTTTTGCGAGTTGCCACTGACTAATTAACTGCAGTTATAAAACCATCATATCTTATTACCACATGATATGTCGCACGAAAACACGTTACAGAAATCCAAATCTAGTTCAGACACATAATGGACTAACAATGGTTACAGCCACTTGTATTGGATGTGGAGCAAAATAGAAGCTCACGTTTGATGGAGGAAGGCAAAGTAGTGGACGCACATGGACCAGTTTTGAAAGTCACTGGTGGCGGTGATATCGTGGTTGCATTAATATATGTAACAGAGACACCATGGAATAAATTAGCATAATTAAAATATATTTGTCGATACAGTTCGTGTGGACCTGAAATATTATTTGATTTATGGCACGATTCTAATAACTAGCCAAGGCCTGGTGAGGTACAATCAATCGCGTTAATGTTGAGTATTACTGACACGACATTGCTTATAAATCATTTGATGATATCTGTTGTTGTAAACGCGCCATTTGATATAACCCATGGTTGGAATGCAATTAATCCAAAACTAAGAGACAGAATGGTCGTTAAAATAGGTAGAGGCCAAAATTGCTTTGGGTGACTCTCATTAGGAACAAAACGTAGACCAGTATAAACAGTGGACACAAAAGGCTTAAACGAAATATAGTACAGTCCGCATGGGTAATGAAGAGATTAAGCCACTGCAGAACTGTTGGCTAGTGTGGAAGAATTAGCTAGTTGAAGTTATTCACAGGATTGCCAAAGCATATCTTGGCAGAGAAGCCTAGTGGTTACTTTATTGACCCGTATCAATACAGATTTCGGGCGGTTGGTTTGATGTCCAAACACAGAGTAAAGTCAATGAAGCTGAGTCGTTATAACTTCTACGCGATCGTGTCCGTGATCAACATGATAAGTTCGGCATCAACAAATACGCGTTAAGAATTGTCATATGTGATTAGCTGACACAAAGAAGCAGAATTATGCCGGTGTCACTGATACACTGGAGATCATTTATGTACACAGACCTATCACATATATATTTGTTTCAAGTGGATCCTGGCGATGAATGTTCCTGTTACAACTGATCAGAGACAAGCATGTTCAGTATTTGTGTGCACATGGATAACTGGAAGGAATGCCACAAGGTCGTGCTACTGACCAGGTATGGCCTGTGGGCATGTTTGCAGTTTCGTAACGGATTGATACGTCAAGACAAGTAACTCGTTACCGTTTTGAGTCTTCATAGACCATTTTAATGACTTATCCATCGTGTAGAAACGTATATAGACATCATCTATTTACACTTTGCTCCACATGTATTTACATAGATATGATCTCTTACCCAGACATTCTTCCCACAGAAGCATTAAGAAATATACCAATTTCTTACCCAAGTAAATATTTCATGAAACATATAGAAAACTCTTCAATTTTTCTTTGTAGCAATAGACTTAAATAACTTAGTTAAATTTAATTTCAAAGTGTTGGTAAATTTTTATAACTATTTATTTCCGTAATTCTACATTAAAGCTTGCAAAGTTAAAAGAAAATATAAATTTTCAATAACATAAATTTTAAGATATATTTAAAAAGTGGGATATTTTTGAAACATTCTATCATATCTACTCTACTACAAATAAATCATGTCATAGTATCTTATCATAAAAAGAAATATTCATCTTAAATATTCATTTTATGGTGTTATTAAGTCAGCAATATAAAAACAGAATATCATATCAAAACCATACTTTTTAGTACTTTGTTCAAGTGATATTAAGATGGGAAATAAACAAATCAGGAGGTTCAACTTAAAGAACAAAATACGTGTAGGCTTTTATCAACTTATGTTAAGGTCAGCAATATTGACATCAGAAAGTCATATTGAAACCACACTTTTAAGTGCTTTAAAACAACTGCAATAAAGACGATCACACCAAACGTTTTCTTTGTACCACTTCATTTTTTGACTTAACCACACAGCTTTCATACATATTATTATTATACATCCCAGAAATCTGCAGGACTGCAAATTGCAAATTAAGTAAAAATAGTTCAAAGTGTAACTGCTTTTCATGTTTTTTTTTTGATATTTCAACGAATGATACATTCGCACCAAAACCTAGTTAAAGAACTTGAAGATTCACTTAAAGAAATGCTAATACTGTTAGGAGAAACAATTGAAGTAAATAACCACACAAGATTTGTATCCCTATCATGATTGCAAAATACAGTGAAAAGCGAATTGGAAAATATAAAAGACAGAGCTCGATTAGACCTGAAGTAAACAATATTTTACTTTAAAGTTTCCAGAAAAATGCAGGAAGACAAAATGCTGCATTTGTTTAAAACGTCGTTGCAAGTGGGACTCTTCACAATAAAATTGCAGAAAGTATAATTTTTTATTCATGCCTAATTTTTTTTGTTTTGTACATATTGAAAACATAGGTATCTTCATTTGAAAAAATGGTCTTATTATTCATAATAGACACAATTAATAGGGCAGCTGAGGGTTAATTTTCTTACAAAAATGTTGTGACATTTATGTTAATCAATTGATTCAATACTGTGTTAAAGGCAATTATGTGTTAAAACCAAGTACTTAGATGTTCTCATCAGGAAATACAAATTCTCTGAAATATTCGTACGAAGCTTAGCAAATATATCGTCTCCATATTGAAATCCCCCTGGGTAGTGATTGGCAGATCATAAATGAATTACATGCATTATTCTGGAAACAGAAATTTGCATAATTTTATGCCAATTGTGTACACTGGAGTTGATGACCTAAAACACAACTACGTTACTAGACTTCACAACATGTCAGCAACCATGAGTACGATCTTCTTCCGTTCCTGTTCTTTCTTAATATCCGTTTTCTTTGTACGCTTCATTTTGACAGAAAACGTTGTAATTTATTTAGAACTACTTTTATAGTTATATTTAAATAATTTTTGTGGAACAAGAATGATTTAAGTCGACGTGCTTTGTAGAGTATTGGAAAACCCACAAGTGCTCGATTGAAACACACGAGTATGCATATTAGGATTTGGCAGACGTCTTGACGTATCGTTTTATGCCTTTGGAAATGTTTTATACATTAATGTATCCTATACATGTAGAATTTCGGCTTAACCTGTTCTTTTAACATAATTCTCTGCATTATTTTCGAACTTTAAACCGACGCAAATTCACTTTTCAGCTCTCAACTATGTTAGTGCTGCATCTTGTTTGTCACCATGCTGAGTTCTTTATAACTGTATTATGCAATATTAAAATTCTAACGACTTCTGAACCAAATCCATGCAACTGCTTTCGAACTGATGTTTATACTCGGAATGGAGAATCTAAAATAATGCTACATACATCCATGCAGATTGTTAGCATCACATATGTCAGTGAAACGGATGCGTATTCATGGTTAGCATAGCAACAAACGATAGTTACCATCAATCGATGTGTTTTATTCTTCCTTGTCTCAAGAAGGTGTTTCCTGGAATAAATGTGTCAATGCCAAGTTTTTGAACCGCTTCTAATGCTTAAACATAAAGAACTATCAGAATCTGAATTTGAAAATATATGTGTAGTTGCTCGCGGATGTCTTTGAAGCATTGTGCGATACTGCTTTGCACTTGTGAAAGCTTGTCTCAGTGTCACCGGGAATGGTGAAAAGCGCATTACTAACAAAACCAATGAACTTCGCCATACCCATATCAATTATCAGCTGACTCTTTGAAGAGCTGTCATTCCATCGAATGGTTGTGCCCTTATCACTGTAGACGAATCTGGAGGCAATATTGTTGTTCCGAATATAAAAACTAATATGTAATCATTATAAGAACGAATGCGTTTGCGTTTCTCAGAAAAATGGAATGCACCTAAATAAAGTTCATCGGCAACGTGGATTTCGCTAAAACGCTTAGGTTACTCCTTATGTTCAGATGAATGCCAATGCACAAGCGTAGTCTGTAAATGAATCTGCTAAATGCTTTTTCAAGCCCTTAAACAAATTGAGTATTCGGGAAAACATGGAGAATTGGCAGAAGAGAATTCGAGTCAGTCTTGTTAGGGACAGTGAACAAGATAAGCTTTGAATGCCTTTTTCTGACATGCCATTTTAACCCCGGAAGATATTTGATTGTGGACTATTTAATGTATGTAGTAAACAATTATACCTGACGCTGAACAGATTTTCTGTTTTCGAGCACTAGTGAATATATTATCTAAACTGTTCAGACACGATACTCATCACCATCGTTGTCGTCATCATCATCATCGTCATCGTCATCATCATCAATCCATTAACCCAATAGGTCACTGAGGCGCCACAGTTGACTTTACAACCAATTATGTCCATCTTTCCTTGTTTTCTACTGCCCTTTGGGAATCTCCATATCCGAAGCCTGTCCACACCTTAATGTTGTTTTCCCACCTTTGTGTCTGTCCGCCTATTCTTCTGCAGCCTCGCACTGTGCTTCGCAAGATGGCTTTTGCCAGTCTAGGTGAACTTAAGACATGACTTTACCACTTCAGTTTGCGCTTTTTACAATGGTTAAGAGGTCTCTAGTCGATCCGATGCTTCGTTGTATCATGTTGTTGACTTCTTCGTTGGTTACATGGTCAATGTATGAGATGCCCAAGATCTTGCGGTAGCATCTCATTTCGAAGGTTTTGAATCCATCTTTGTATATCTGATGTGAGCGTCTATGTTTCACAAGCATGCAGAAAGATGGATATGACAATCGAGCTCATCAGCCTTTATTTGCAGCCAAAAGCAATGTTGGTATCTTTCAATACTTATCTCAACCTTGTTACTTCTGATGCTGTCTAGGCAATCCTGAAAAGCTGTTCTGGTTTGGATCCCTCACCTATGATAATTGATCCCAAGTACTTGAAACTTGTAACTCTTTTCAGCTCCTGTCCACTGAACGTTATTTCTGAACTAGTGCTATTATTGTTATTTGTCATCAGTCTGTTTTTATTCGACGATTATCTCCATACCGTATGCTTTAGAGGTTGTGTCGAGGCGCGTAACCAAGTCAGCGAGGTCTTTTTCATATCCTGCTAAACCATCAATATTATCTGCGAAGCGAAGGATGATGAATGTTCCTCCTCTGATAATACCAGTACATTTGTGGTCATTTAAGGCATCCTCCATGATCCTTTCCAGAAAAATGGTGAAGAGTGTAGGTAACAGTATACATCTCTGTCTGATTCCAACTGTAGTTCGAAACCAATCTACTCTGCTGCCATTGATGAGGACAGCACTGGCGCCTTTGACATAGAGGTGCTCAACAACCTGCATCAGGTTTTAGCTGGTATTATAGTTTCTCATAGTCATCCATAACGCATCATTCCATATCATATCAAAAAGCTTTTTGAAGTCTATAAAATCTTGGTATAGATTCTGCTGATGATGAAAGTATTTCTCACAAAGGAGTCTGAGATTAAAGATTTGTTTTGTGGCGCTCCTTCTTGGTCGTAAGCCTATCTGCTCTTGAGAAATATTTTTTTTTGCTTGAAGCTTTAGTCTGTTGAAAATTATATTCAACATGACTTTGCTTGGGTGACTGATCAGACTGATACTGCAGTTGTTTTGGCATAGCTATATGTGTCTTTCTTTGGGAGCACAATGACCAAGGATTTAGTCCATGTTGTGGGCCATTCTCCTATCTGCCAAATCATGTCACAGATTGTTGTCAGGACTGTGACTATAACTTGCCCTCCTGTTTGAATGATTCTCCTGGGATGGTGTTAAAGCCGGCTGACTTTCTTTTCTTGTATGACCTAACTGCAATTTCTACTTCTTCACGAAGAATGGTGTTGTCATCAATTTATTTTGCCTAAAGGCACTTCTTTAGTACAAATGGATCTCCTTGGGTCTTATGATTGAAATTCTGAGAAGCATTATGTCCATCGCTTGACGATCTCTTGATCCTTCATGATGGTGGTAGGTTTTCCTTGTTTATGGGTTACGAGATCTTTCACCATTTGATATGCCATTTTTCTGTCATTTCTACTCAGACTGTATTCGATGTTTCAGCATTTTCTTTCTCTCCAGGATTCCTTTGTCTAGTTTAATTGGATATAATATAGAACAGACTAGCGACTGTATCTGACAATATCCTAAATAAGACCCGCTATTTAATAACTCCAATAAAACTGTCAGAGAAAATGCAAAGATAAACGCTCGAGAGTAAACATTTGAGAAGTCCCTGGGAAATTAGTCCAAATTATATTAGTTTGTAGTTTGGCCACATTGCAGTCTCACTGGAAGTGACAGCGGTGGATCGGTAGGATAAAGTTAGAACATCAAAATGGCACAAAAGGACTTATTTGGGTGTTATTTTTATTAAGCTCCAGCTATAAAGTCATCTCTACTGTGTGCTTGATGTCTAAAATTGCTTACGTCGGAGACCGGAATCTTGAATCGGCAAAAGCGATAGATCGTTTCATGTAAATAATAGCTTGCGGTTATCATACCTATGTGTTAAAGGTTAGTCCAAAGATTATTTGGATCGGTTCACAGCGATATCCAGTCGTAATTGAGATATGGGATGTGATTATAAACCAGACCTAAATGATACTTTAGATTCTAAGAAAAAAAATTAAATATTCTCATAGAGGGATTGCAGATCAATAACATTACTCTGAAAACGAAACCACTCGTAATTTGTCGGTAAAACGTAGAGGTAGAATCTAAGGAAAGACAAAGTTTCCAAAGGACAGTAAGTTGTTTGCTTAAGTTTTGCAGAATATTACGGCATTATAATTGTAAATATTTGTAGAATGTATACCTAATTACCTGCATAGTTTAGTCGTACTTTGAATGAGTTGTAACGTATAAGAATGTGTCTGATTATTATGATATTGTTTAGTAGATTAGGGATATGTACACAATATATTGATGCATGTATAAGAGGTAATCGATGCCGTGCTGTATTATGACGTTGGAGGGGCCCCGAGTGGCCGAGTGGTCTAAAGCGCTGTCCGTTACGTATCACTGTCATCTCACCTCTGTCTGCATGAGTTCGAGTCTAGGATTCGGCGAATGTGGATATGTGAGAAAGCTTGCCAGTAGCTTCTCGTGGGTCGGTGGTTCTTTCCGGTGATTTCCCGGTTTCTTCCTCCACCATTAATACTGGCCGCCATGAATAGCCTATCGTGTGCTGAAAAATGACGTTAAGCCCAACAACAACAACAACAACATTATGACGTTTGTTTTACCATGCAAGAATATATGGGTATCTCTATTTGACCAAAGAAATTATATAGCCGTTATGTGATGATAGGATGTGTTTAGTGTGAGATGAGAACGCTAAGGAAAAAAATTGTGCCATCTTTGTGTTTCACAGGAAGCTTGTTTGTGGACACAGAACTTCAGATTCTATTGTGTCAACAGTCTTAAAGAGTTGGAGAAGGAATTGATTCAAAGTAGACATAAAAGTAAATGTGGCAGAGAAAGTGGAGGAGATGGAGTGGAAGAGGACCAAGTGTAGAGTAAATAGAAAAGGAGGAGAAGAAATTTGGAGAAAAGTCGACGAGAAAGGGAAAAGGGAAATGGGATTAATGAGAGAGAGAGAGAGAGAGAGAGAGAGAGAGAGAGAGAGAGAGAGAGAGAGAGAGAGAGAGAGAGAGAGAGAGAGAGAGAGAGATTACGCCACATGAGCAGAAATACAAAGACAGGTGTAAATATAATCGTCGGCATAAGCTGACTGGGAGCTTGGAGCTTTGAATCTATCTCTCACTAAATTTAACTTCCCGCAAAATGGAGCCTGTGTGGAACTTTTATAATAGTTTTTAAAAAAGCCCATTGGAAGCAACCACCCCATTCCGCCCAAAACAATCTCCACATCGGGTTATTGTGCACTACGATTTTTGACATAAAATGTATGTAGAATGCCTTCAATAGCTAAATAAATTCACACACACGGCTTAAAGAAACATCGCTTGGATGCATATAGATGAACTAAAATTTGCTTATCACTGCTTGATACCAAGTAATGTGCTTCCATGATCGATTTACAATTTATTTTGTACGTAATTTCAACATCTACAGCAAAAATATATGTATGTGCGTGTCTGCACATAAAGATGGAGAAAATATCAATCTAATGAAGCTCGATACGTGTTTTCACATCAATTAAACAATGGCATGTCTTCGTTGGTGCAGATAAGTAAATTTGAAACAGATTGTCTGACAAACGTTGCTGGAATAAATCATCGCTGATCTTTGCATTGCTTACTAACTTATCAACTGCCACTTCCTTTTTTCTATTATCGCCAGGACTGTAATATATTTTGGATAAGGTCCTCTCTGAATAGAATATATTAATATCGTTTACCTCGATGAAGAGAACTTTTGTCAGCATCATTATACAGTCTTGTCGCTTCTTATAGGATTATTTGCAATTAAATCATGAATGAGATTGACTTTGGCGTGTTGAGATGTATGGTTATAAAGGCAAAGCCAGGTCGGTAACATGCTACATCAAAACGATTTATAGGCGCTTCACCAAGCTTTAGTTGTTTAGTCGTAAATCAAACCTTCTACCATATCCAGAGTAATTCTACTCAGAGATGTTATTTTAATCTGAATATTTACACCAAAGCATAATTCCGATAGACCCAGGTTCCTGGGTCAAAACACAGTTATTTCATTGATTATTAGTCAATCAGGATCAGGAAAAACTCTTATGCTGTTGATTTTGTATACGATTGTTAACTTCGGATAGCCCGTATGTGTTGGCACCACCTGCTGACGATCAACCGTGTTTTGATATATTTAACATATATGATAGATTTATGGTTCTTACGCTAGCTCATCCTGCTTCAGCAAGATACATATCATAAACAATTGGTTTCTTTTCCACAATTTACATTTTATTTATTGACATTGATGATCTTAATTCAAAAACAAACTACCTTGTTGCGTGAAAATGGTGCCTGAATACCAAAGCCAGTCCCCCGTTAATAGTTTTATGAGGTACACATAGAAAGACAAGCGTGATTTTTTTAAAAACTGAGCGATACAAAAACGTGCTTAAAGTAATAGGTGATAATCGCAACAATAAACTTAGTGTGTAGCAAATGTTTCGTTTGATGAGTTTCAAAATGTGCATGTGCCGCTTAACCGAGTGTCGTTGAGTTTTTTCAATATCAACTTAAACAAAACGTCTTCAAAATATTGTGCGAGTTTTAATAAAACAATTTTTAACAACCAGGATAAAAACGAAAATGGATCATCAATGGCAAGCAAATTTAGCTGATGTATCTCATTTGACAGCATATACTTACGGCTACAAATATTTGCGAAAGCTTATATTGTACGGTCACCTGATTTAAAGTCTCGCTGCTTAGAATTTTTCTCACCGTCTTACGTCAAAGAATTACGTGATATGAGCATCCTCTGTAGGGAACGAACACTGATGCCGTGCAATTTGAGGATTATATGCCTAAGCAATGCTGTTCTATCAAAGCAACGACCTAAGAACCTTCAAATTGCATTTTACGTTCTGATAAGATAAAAACTTTGCTATGAAAACATTATCGCTTACGTTTGATAAGGCTACAAAAGCGACAATCCTATGTCGTTACAGTATTGTTTCGGGGAATAAACAAAATTTCGGTACTCTTGTGTAAGAGATTTTTCCAATTCTAAGAGCCTATCGAGAACGAGACTACAGATGTATGTCACTTCCGGAAAGTAAAACAGAAATACGCTGATATATTTTCAGTTGTTATCGAACATTTGAATGGATCAAATTTAACATAATTTCACCGTTAGATAAATGAATCAGGTTTATATTTTTAACAATTTGTCTTGAATTCTGTTTTACATACATACATATATATATATATATATATATATATATATATATATATATACATATATATATATATATATATATATATACACACAAATGTTCATTTCAAGTTCAGGAAATCGAGTTAATGCATACACTAAAATGGTGAATAAGACTTCACGAAGTACGTATTATTTCAGTAATTATAGCCAACTGCGGGTTAGTTGTCATTCTTATCTTTCATTTGCTTTCATAATATATTACTAGCAAACATGTTCTTCTCATGTATCAATATGCAGACTGCTACAGCAATGGATATCTAAACAATATAGCACAATAGTCCAATCAAATAAAATATTCTAGCAATGATGTCTATAAGAATAACGAAAACGACGTTTATTATTTTTATTAATACTCTTGGTATTGTTTTTATTATTACTTGTACGTACAATGCGGATTCATTTATATTACAAAGGAGTTGATCTGCATCTTGATTTGTTCCCCGAATCCTCTTTGATAATAGAAAATAAGCGTGAATGTTTTTGTTTTTCTGAAGGGGTAAAGTGTATCCATGCGAGTACGTTAACGTGGCAGGGTCCAGTTTCGTCAATAGGCCATCGGCAGATTTCATAACTTATTGCTATGGTGTGACTTTTTCAGCTATTATTGTTTACTAATTAAAGATATAGATATATTTGTGAACTAAGTGTTATGGGCTTGTGTTGTTCCTTATATTGATGTCAGGCAAGTGCATCTTCCATAGTTACTAAGCAGTATGTTGTTAGTGAAATACCAATAGTCGGCTAGGAAATAAAATTTGCCTCCCATAGAATTAAACACGTGGGTTTTGGGCAAGTAGAATATGTCAAAACGGCTTGGATGGCAACTATTTTCAATTGCATAAGTTTGTTTAGTACAAACTGTCTTGCAGAATTATCATTTTGGGAAAGGGTTTGTGTTTGCACTGTGAGCATCACGTGGTGTCAAAAATAACCTTCGGACATGAAAATTGTAGGTATAAATTAGGGGTTGGGAACATAAACGTCTTCTGATGTGGAATGTCATTGACTTTTCTGGTCAAGCGAATAGTATTCTTATGATTTATTTTAATAAAAGTATCTAAAATTATTATTATTATTATTATTATTATTGACTTCACTTGTTTATTTGAATTTTTGTATGATCCTTTTTGTACTCGGTCACTGATTGCGGAATTAAATTTGTACATAAAAATTGAACCTCTCCGGTGGCCTAGTGGGTTAGATCGTCCGCCTTAGATGCTGAAGATCGTGGGTTCTATCCCCGGTTGAGTCTAACCAAAGACTTACAAAAATGGTACTAACAGCTGCCTCGATTGACGCTCAGCATTAAGATGTTAGAGTTAGGACTGGTCGGCCTGGTGTTAGGATAATGTGACTGAGTGAGACATCATGCTACATGTCTGCGGCAACATTCCCCACTGCTAGACATCACTATAAACTGCCACACTTCAGACATTGTAACGATATGACTGAGAAATTGTTAAAGCTACGTTAAAAATCACATCACATCACATAAAATCTGACTCGTGCTCCTTAAGGAAAACTGCTAATTTTTTAATAGTGCAGTTGGCCACATCTCTTATAGTTTTCTGTTTCTTTGCGTATATTTAAATAGTTTTTTATGCATTAACTTCATTAAATTCCTTCTTTTTTTCCACACATCATGTAATGTTTGTATGTATTGCTCTTTGGAGAGGGAGGCAACTGTGTTTTGTACCTCGGTGTGAGAACGGTTTACGTCATGACAACGTAGCATATTTTGACTTAACCATAATATATTGTCTTTCATTTTCTCTAGTTGTAAAGGTTTGCACCCTTATTTATATCAATATTGCTCATATTTCAATACAGACACACAGAAACAACTGCTTAGCATGTCAACATGCATTCTTTAAAGTAATTTAACTCCACAGGAGCAGCTAGACTTTAGAAGAATCATGCATAAGCATACTCTTGTGAATGTTGAATGTCACCAGTGGAACGGTGTTAGAAATAGTGATGTATACGGCATATCGCTAGCTATATTTTGGAGAAGCAAGAAAGTTTTAGTTTCTACCTTCATGACCCCACTGTAAAGTTGATGTAAGGGATTTATATCTCACACTTGGTTATAACAGGAAATGTTTCAGGATTATGTATATATCTTGACATTTCTATGTTAACAAAGGTGGAAAAGCTTAAAATTAGGTGGCTGTTTCATGTTTTTGACAATAAACATACAGTTTCTCCTCTAGATTCTTAATTTGTCATTGAATGTTAAAAGTACTTTTGTTTAGGTCTTGGATCGCAACAAAATATAAATGGCTTTAAAGATAGACATTAATTATAGCATCTTAAGAACAGTTTATGAACAGTTATTAACAAAACTAGAAGAAAAAAACAATATTAATCTATTGTTTAAATAAATCTATGGTAAGCTTTAATTTATATCATATGAAAAGAAAGTTTTTTCTTTTTATTGATTCATATAAAACATGGTAGGTAGTTTTATCAGTATTTCTGCACAATACTGGCTATATTGTGGCAGATTTCACATCATAAAAATAATACAAGTTAAAATGCATAGGGAACCCCAAGTAACCCTAATCAGAAAAGGGTTCAGCATCATGTCGCCACGATGGCATTAGTTTGGAATTTATTTGCTTCATGATAATTAATGCTTACATTGCTAATACATTTGGCTACATGGTAATTACTACTTACATTGCTATTAGATATGCCTACAGGATAAGTACTGTTTACATTGCTAATACATTTGGCTACATGGTAATTACTATTTACATTGCTATTAGATATGCCTACAGGATAAGTACTGTTTACATTGCTATTAGAGACTACAAAAAATCTTCGTACAGGTGAGCCATATAATTCCTCATTAACATCTAGTCAGACAGTTAAAATAAAATATTTCGTGATGTCAATGTCTATTAACTGCAGCGAAGTAATATATGTCACAACCTATTAATTCACCGACTAGCGTAGTCCTCATGCATTTATTCTTGTATCATTAACTACAATACTTGCGTACTAAACTGTAACAATTTTGAGGATCATTCATTTGACACTCTATTATAAAATTCATCTTTCGGGTATTGACAAATATTTTGGGCAGAAATCTTTTATACCCTCTTGTATTCCAGGTAACATATGAACTCTTTGAACCGTGCCCAAATTGCTTAGTCATTAACTCACCCACCAAACATCGAACAGAAGTGCCCTCTTGAACCAAGATTAGTTATTGAAAATATATTTTGTAATCTTCTAAGTCTTTCTGTGGAATTCGGTGTACCATTGTAACCTTATAAGCGTAATACATGGAATCGAAAGCCTTCTGCATATCGTATGATTCAACAATTTCTGACCATTTGAACACTGAAATGAATCAGTCCTCTTACACGATTCTGGTACTAATGGTTCAAACATCGGTGAGGTAAACGATGCAATTGTTCTTTGTATTTCACTTGCATTTTGACAAACGCTTGCGTTTTTAAAGTTAGCTAGATTCTGAATGTATTCTATTAAACTAGGGATTAACAGGAATGTATTTCTTTTGGAGAAAATAGATGTACTTTTTAAACATGAACATGAACATACTCCAGTGGTGAACTCAAATTATTTAGTCACCAACTCACACACCACACGCAGCACAGAAGTTTCCTCTTCAGACAATGTTCGTTCGTGTAAAACATTGTGGTAATCTTCCAATTCAGTCAATGGAATTTGGTGTGGAATTAACACCTTGTAAGTAGAATGAGTATCATCCAAAGCCTTCATCTATGTCTGAACCTTCTAACGTTTTCAAATGAATCTCTCTTCGTACAGCATTTAGATATCAGGGTTCAAATATCGGTGACGTAAGGATGCAATTGTTCTTAGCGTTTCACTTGTATTTTCACAAACTGTTGGTACATACGTTCTCTTAACTCCTGAGGCACAAATGGCTAATTTCAATGAATTTGTCCTCCAAGAATCGCCTTTCAAAGTCGCAGTAACCAGAAAAACACAAAGTGAACGAATATTCTTCTTTCACTGGTTCATTTTGATAAGACGGTAGTGACCCCCCAAAAAAAAAAGTTTGCTCAGGCATGGCTGACATCCATAGGGCGATAGCTGCACGAGTTCACGTTTAGCATGAAAACCAGTTAAGAGATGTGATATACTGTAATGAGTGGCACCGCTTTGGCATCCGTCAAGTTTGACACGCTCAACATCACTTTGGATGCTGGGTGTAGTAGTCATATAGTAGTCATATAGTAGTTCATATGATGTGCTGAATTGCTGATGTCACAGTGTAAGTCATATCTACAAGGTACAGCATCATACTCGACTTGAGAATTACTGAACTTAATTTGTATCTGTCTGAAAGAATTCATCTTTCTCGCTAGGCGCTTGTAGCCACAATGAAGTATCCGTTTTGAAAATTGTTCCTTTTATATGGCAACGGACGATTTGGTGAATGACTAAATGTGCATTCTCGTGTGATTCGTAGGTGGTTACTTTAAAATCCTCATACCCTTCACACTTCAGGGTTTCTTTCAACACGCCAGAGTTCATCACTTGACTCGTGCGATGATTAAGAGTCAATGCTTTGACTTTGCTCTCCGTATGCACCTCTCTTCGTCGGTCCAGGATTTTGCTGTAGTTTTTATGATCACCGCTAGCAATACAGAATACGATATCCTAACTGGTTTAAGGCTTAGTACAATTTTAAACAAGCATGGACTGTCAGGTCAGCCGCAACGATAACATTTCCAAATTTGTTGGCCTGTTCAAACTCAAGTTCTTCTTCGCAACTGACTAAAATAAAGTTTTTCACGAACGACGTTCAAGTGTTTCCGGTATTTGGTTTTGTCGAGTATCATTTGAAAGAAGCGAGTATGTTCAGTCAAATACTCCGTCTTCGGCAAACACGGGCATTGTGCCATTTTCCCCACAACAAAATCAGCATTACTTTGCCGAATGAACGCATTCCTTCTCTTTTTTCCAACTGGTCTAAAGTGAGGCCTTCCTGCTAAAAGTTTTTCTCTTTGCAATCCATTTAGTCTTCGGGAGTTGGACACTGGCTTATTGTTTTGGTTTGAAATATATTTTTCAGATACGGCAATGAACTACTCTCTCTTCTTTCAAGATAAAAGTCGACACACTTGATATATCTGTCAGAAGAAGGTACTTTGGTTTTCACAATGTAAAAAAGGCAACAAGAGAGACAAAGGTCAAGATAACTGTTATCATTGTCAGGAGAAAGGACATTGGTTTCCAGGCTGCCATAAGGAAAAAGAGAACCGATCCAAGAAACAAGAGGAAGAAGAAAAGGAAGAAGAACCCCTAAAGTCAAGAAAGAGAAGAAAAGAAGGCTAGTAGACAGTGACGACTAACATGAGGAAATACCTGCTGATGTGAAGAAGTTCAAACGGAGAGGGTGACAAGAAAAGAAGGCAATGAACATTTTTAGTGTTGTGTTGTAAAATTTCATTGTAACGTCTACAAGTAAGACAAACGTGGCTGTCTCTATGTTTTGATTTTTACAACAATAAATAACTGCACTCACAAATGTACAAAGGAAAAAGGAGGTTTCAGTTTTACTTGATTTAAATTGAGGAGTCACTCTTTTTGAGATAGGTAAGTGGCCCTGAAAAGGACCGTTCAGTGCTTTTTGTATTTTTTTAAAGCCAGGAACGTGATGTAATTTGCTTTAATTGCTTTATACCTTTACCACGAACAGGGCCTACTTCTAGACTTGCTAATGTCCATGATTTGGTAGAGATCACTACTGTTGGTATCTGATGAGTAGTGTGAGTGTTGACTCGCTTGAATTCTTTGGCTCGAGAAGGTCTTTTTCTCTTGTTCTGAGTTAAAGAAGTCTGACATATTTGTTTCAGACGACTTAACTCTGCCAAAATGTCTAAGAGTGTCGTGACCGTTTGACTCTCACTGTTCCCATTCTCTCCTAGACCTTGTTTCTTCTCTGCTTCTGCTTTTTCTTGTTTCTTCTTGCCTCTTATTACTGTTGCTGCTCAATGAGAAAGGCTTGTTCAGCTTTTTTATGCTGTGCCACAAGTTTCTCCAACTCTTATTTGTGTCTTTATCTAAAATCCTCGACTCGAGGTAAGGATGGAGAATGCGGTGAAGGTACTTGTACCGGAACAAATTCTTGCGAACAAGAGAGAAAATCCACTAAATCCAAATTAAAATAGTTCTCTTCTGGAAGCATCACCGTGGCTGCTTTGATATGCCACCACTCCTCGTCTGAACGGCCGATGAACCCCATTTCATCGTCTTCGTAGTTTCCGTCATGTTCCAACAATGTTGTATAGATTCACTGCGCTAACGCATCTATATAGGGTACGTGACGTCACAGGTAGCTCTCTTGTGATTGGAACGAGCGTTTGGATTATTGAAAGAGGTCAATCCGTTTCTTCAGCTATTAATACCCGCGGCACATCTCATTCTACTCATCTGTTCTCGTCACAAGATGTGGACTAATATAGAGTCGTCTACCCTGATATCTTCGATACTGTTCGACCTTGACAATCCCATGTATATGAAATCATGGACTATCACGAAGATCACAGATACGGCCATTTGTAGACGAAGGATTTTTGTGGAGAGGCAAGGCTGTCTAAAGCCAGTCTTAATCTACGGTCCGGATTTCAAACGAAGTTTGAGGAAGAAAATAAAACCTGTGCGATATTCCTTATATTAACTCCGTGATGTTAACAAACTCCCAAAGTACCTTTTCAGGGCATTTCAACTGCCTCGGAAATGTGATTATTATCTTGCCAAAAATACTATTGTCTTTCTATTGCATATGTATTTATTTGTATGTCTATGCCTGTCTATGTCTCCATTGTGTTTGTCCGTATACAACCCGTGATTCTCGATATACCCTATACATTTTCATTTGACCTTATGCAGTCCCAATATATTTTAATTTGACCTTATGCAATCCCAATGCATTTTCATATGACTCTAGATAGTCCCAACGCATTTTCATTTGACCTTATGCAGTCCCAATACATTTTCATTTGAGCCTAGGCAGTCCAAATTCCTTTTCATTGGAAGCTATACAGTCCCAATATATTTTCATTTTTATACAGTCACAACACGATATTCAATTTTATCCTATACAGATTTGATAGTGCAGTGTCATAGGAGGCAGTATTAACCACTGCAAAAGACTCCGAATACTCGGATTCAAACTTTTGTATATGGTCCTCACATTTTAATGCTCGGCCTCTTTATAATCAGGAACACACTGAAAATAGGAAATAGTTTCCATTTTATAAAAATCGTAAAGATGAAATTATTCCGATATCAAAGGTGAGATAGATGCTTGAGGCTATGCCAACCGAAATTATAGATGTGATCCCTTCACCACGTGTCCTCAACAGTCATCTCCATTTGTGCCGGTTACCCAAGGAGGCTCTAGACAGAAAGTGCAAAGATGTCTTCATCTTGCCATCTCCATTTGTGTTCATCTTGCGTAATCAGAGAGATATTACTGTCTCGTTTTACCAACCATTGCAGGGGGATTACTCTGTATGAGTATGTCGGAATGTTTGAAAACTTTCTACTCTTGTTTCTTAAAGGAAAGCGTAAGTTAATGTTTAGTCTGTAATGACAATGATATATTGTTTGAAAATTAATAGGTGTACTTCATGAAATCACTAAGCCTTCCACATGTAGGTATGTGATGTAAGACCGTGCGTAGTTGATAGCTTACTATGCAGTTCATGATATATGTTTATGGCTACATTCTGTGTTTCAATATTTTGATTAATATAGTTCATCCTTTTTTGTTCTAACTGGTATAATCAATTCTTCTAAAAAGGGGTTTATTTAGTTAAATCGATAGATTAGATAAATGAAGAGTCCCAACCAACCATTCGTTTACAGGTGATAATATCTCATACTCGTTAAAATTTCAATGTTTGAATAGGTTTATGTAACATTAAATTCGGATGCGAAAGGTTAGTCAAAACAATTAATAAAGAAGGGGCATAATATAGGCGATAAGAGTTTTCCTATGAGAAAATTCATTTAAAGCCGACAAAAGTCAAACTAATTGAGCAAGTACCTGAACTTATTAAACAGGCTTAAACTTTACACTGACTTGGAAAAAGTTATCTGTTCGATTGTTGTTTCATTTCTTCTCGACCTTTAAGGCAGACATTCTTCACAGTAATTTAGGAAGATTCAAGAATTGACGATTTAAGATTATTGAATTAAACCTCAAATGTTTTCGTGCACACAACGGGATGGAACGCGCTTCTTATTTAATTGAATATCTAATATTCCTGGCAGTTAAAAAAGGGGTAAACATTTGTTAAGGTGCTCTTTGTTTTTAAAATATTTTTTGACATATTGCCATTAACATATATTCTCTGTTTTCATTCTTTCAATCATTTTATTCTGACGTCTACTATTCTAGTTACGAACTTACTTGAGTCTATCTCAGTTTCTTCGTCCGTTTCATTCCAAATTCCTTTTGATTTGAAGACTGGCCAATGAAATCTATAGATATCGTAACTTAACATTATTTTAGCATTGTGTGCGATATAACTGAAGCGTGGGTGGGACATAACTTTAGCATTGGGTGCGACATGACTTGATTAGTGTGCGACTTGATTTGGGTGCAGCACGATCAGGGTACGACATGGCCATTTAGCTTCGTCCTAGGTCCCTAAACATATATTATGCTCATTCTTGAGCATTCTGAAAGTCGAAAGTATAACGGGGAATATTTTCATTTTTCACATAAGTGGCCACAAGTGATTTCATAAATGACACAAATAAATTTGTTTTAAAAAAATTATGTATACCAGTCAAGAGTAACCTGCCTAAACTCGTGAATATTTATACAGATTGCAGAACCTTGTTCATGTAGACCGACATCCATCTAGTCCGCCCGGATCGAAAACTCTAAGAGGTATTACGTTGACAGTTGTTTTTCCACAGACCTCGATACTAATATTGTATGAAATAAATATATTTTCTATCCTACCTTAGCATGCAAGACACATACTGTCAAGGAGAACGATGAACAATGTTATATTGTCAATTTGACAAGGACAGAACCAGGTACTCCATTGCATTTAAGAGAGATAACTCTGCCTGAGCTACACAGGGATAAGAGTTATCTAGTCCCAACAGAAGTATTGTAAGTCACGTGTATCACAATTTATTTATTTTTTTAATAAAATAAAATACAAGGTATGATCTAGATACGAATTAGCACAAGAGGCTCAACTTTTATTTGAGCCTAACTAAAAGTATAACGCTGACATAATGCATCAATCACCGCTAGTTTTCTGGTTTATTTCTGAATACAAACCATACGCTCCGCCCACATCCGGTTGTACAATCGATGTTGTTTTATTAGTATTCGCTCTGCTTTCAGGGTTCTCTTTAACGTGTCTGGAGAACCGTGCTTGTACATGTACACTCTACCAAGACCAGATTAGTCTGGTCCCCAGCTTAGTATGCTCCCTGCGTTGCATTCCGCTATAGAGTGCAACGCAGGGAGCATACTAAGCAGGGGATCAGACTAAGACCAGATAAGCACGTAATGTAGTTAGAGTAAAGAGGTAAACATCATTTTAGCCACACTTCTCGTGAAATCAGTAATAGAAACGAATGTCGGTAATTAAAATAGCAGATGGTGGAGGACACACCATCACCATGACGAACATCGATGGATACCACATCAGTTCTTTCAAACCATCGGAGATTCTAAGTGAAATTTTTAATAACATTCCAGTTCTGAAATGTCGATATGACGATGTGTTCATCTGTGCTCCAGTTAAATCTGGTGCGTACTCTCTCTCTCTCTCTCTCTCTCTCTCTCTCTCTCTCTCTCTCTCTCTCTCTCTCTCTCTCTCTCTCTCTCTCTCTCTCTCTCTCTCTCTCTCTCTCTCTCTCCTTGTACTTTCGGCATACTGTTGCTATTTTTTCATGTTCGAATATCATTCCATCCGTCAGTTTGTAGCATCGCAATACAAATGTACAGGAGTTTCCTTGGTGGAAATAGAAAATACAAACTGCACATGAAAATGCATAGCATGAGAATGGGATCTTATGCATGCATTTGAATAATTCGTTGGGGTGGGATAGTTATGGAAACTTTAAGTTCAAGCATTACGGTAGGGATAAGATATGTGTTAAAAGTTACTCTGTCTAAGAGCTAAATATAGGCCTAACGTTGATTGACATTTAGGCATTACATTTTGAATACGTGCCATTTGCCATTTCGGTCGTGAAAAACATATTTATAGTACTTAAATACGTAGTGAAACAGACGTTTTTTTTCTCCACTCACCAACAGATGTTCTCGTGTTTGTATATCTATCAAACGATATGTTGACTTGTGCTAAACATAACATTTGTGACGTTAGTACGGTTTCTGTACAATTAGTGGAAAATAATCGCAAAATTTAGGAAGAGAATGTTGCGCAGCAATGGTTGACCTAATAATCTAGTTTTGAATTTGCCTGCCACCAGCACAGACTCGTGTGTGTGTTTGTGTATGTGTGTGTGTGTGTGTGTGTTTGTCTAACGATATGTTTATTTGTGTTAAATATATCAACTGTAACGTTAGTACTGATTTTGTACAATTATTGGAAAATAATCGCAGAATGTAGGAACATTAAGAGGTTGATCTAATTTTCTAGTTTTTAATTTGCCGGCCTGTTTGAATCCCAGTGAACTATATTAAATTTGTTATGAACCTTATTCACAAGGTAACTAATCTAATGTCAAGTGTAGTTTTCTAATTCGAATTGTTTTTGGTTCGTTCTGAAGGTATGATTGGTTGTTTAAAATTTTCTCAGTATTCTAAATGAAATCTCCTAGATTTTTTGTATGGATATGAGAACATAACTTATATAATAAACTTGCATCTGTGTAAGAGATTGTTCTGGCAAAAAAGAAAGAGGCGTTGGAATTCATAAATTTCAGATTAAATCAAGTTAGCATCAATGGTAAAAATTTCTCATACCGCAAAAATATTTGTGATCTTTTCTTCACATAGAGGACTACAAATGTTTTCTAAGTATTCTTTCCTTTCTCCGTCTAGTAATTAAAAAGGCTGGCTCGCGTGAGATCGAAATTTAAATTTTATGTCGCGACTACCATATGCTATGTAATTATAACTGATTTTTTAAAATGTGAGTTGTGTCGTTGTTTGGGAGTTTCTAAAGTTTGACATCAAATTATCTGTTGAGGACTATGAAAATCCTAAATCTTGAAAACGTTAAAGTGACCGGGATTTCTTGATACTTTCCCATTACGAAGTTCAACTTATTGTTGTAGTGCACATTCCTACTCCTCGCTCATGAGGAAATGTGACCCAGTGGTCATAAACCAGTCCCAGTAAAATAAATCACGAAACCGACTGCATGGATAATGTTTGGTTAGTGTTATGACCTGTCGGCCTTGTGTCAGATAATGTGACTGGGTGGGACACCATGTTTCTACTTATTTTCATGTTAATATACCATGGAATTAAAACTAAAACTACTAATGAATTATATATATATATATATATATATATATATATATATATATATATATATATATATATATATATATATATATATATATATATATATATGTATGTGTGTGTAGTTAAAATCTCTCCTAAATGATGTCTCTCTTTTGAAGATTAATTTTGCAATGTAAAGGCAAAATACATAACTGTTGTTTGGATTATATGGCACTTTGAACACAGTGGCTATTCCACACTGTAAAAATAGGAAACAACCAAACCAAGAGAGATTTAGTTTATCCTAATGGAATCGTATATGTTCTTTTCGTCATAACTGCCTAATCAGCATTATGGTTGAAACCTAGCTTACCAAGTCAGATAGCACTTTAAGAATTTTTGCCACAGAGTTATTTTGATGAATATATATATATATATATATATATATATATATATATATATATATATATATATATATATATATATATATATATATATATGTGTGTGTGTGTGTGTGTGTGTTGTGTGTGTGTAATATAGAGAAAATTTGTATTTGTTGTAAAGGGTTATTTAATGAGTTAGCAATCTTTATCAAAATAGAATATACCACTAATAAATAAAGTTAATCTGCATATATTTTAATGGAAATATTTAACTTAATGAGAATTTAATCTAATAAAAAATTAGTTTTTATAAAAGGAAATTCCAATGTTTATTAGTTTTGCTTAAAATTTCTCTCCTAATAATACCTTCCGGCTCATATGAACAGAGTCCTAGAGGCTCGATAAGAGAAAATGAAATTCATATAAAGAAGGAAAAAATATTAAAAATAAAAAAAATGTATTGATAAATGAATTTGATATATTGCTATAAATATCAATTCACAATGCAGAATCATTGCGATACATTCTCTGAAGTTCAAATAAAGATACAACGAGAACAAATACTATCAAATTCAGTTATAAACAAAGTACAATAAAAAAACATTGCCAAATTAGTATTAATATAAAAAAGAATATAATGGAAAGTACATTTTACAATATTTAGTAAAATTCAAAATTACAATGAATACAATGAAAGCTACATTTTACAATATTTAACAAAATTCAAAATAAACTAAATAGAGTCGGGCACGACAGTAAACAAAACGAAAATTAAAAACTTGTAAAAGTCAATGGATTGTAAAGTATTCAGGAAAATTTTACAGAATCAACCCTATGACTAGTCCTGTTAGACAATTATCAGCATAACAGGAGGCTTCTAAACGGTTGCCGACAGACATCGTTTAAATTAAGGATAGTTTGGGTATATGTACGTTAAGATCTGCAAAGAAACACTAACGTCATTATTTTATTGTGTATTAGTGTTATTTGTAAAGGTAGTTTTAGCATTTATTAGTGCTAAGTACACAGGTAATGCAGATTGCTGGGGAAACATTTGTATCCTGCCTGGATAACGAAGTCTATAGGTAGTATGTTGATCGCGTTCTCTACGGTGCTGAGTGCACCGGGGACATACGCAACTTAGTATTACTCATTTTGCCAAATATTCTTCGAGATTATGTGTATTTCGGCATAGCTTTACATTTGTGATAAGGAATTGTTGGATCATGTACCAATGAGAGGGTTAACCTAGCGGCGCTCATATATAATTCGGCTATAAGCATAGTTGGTGAAAGAATCCTAAGAAACTAGGAATCATATCAGAAGAGGTTACTGTATATATGAATAGTTGTACTAACGTATCTTTAGTGAAACAAAGGTAATCTACTATATGAACGACTTGAAGTAAGGAGGTAGTCTTATTATATAATGCCGTGCCCTTATCAATTGCAAAAAATAAACCTCTAGCTACCGTTGTTTCAAATTCATACAATATTTTTAGGAGCTGTGGCAGGCTGAGACATATAAACAGACAATCGTCCAATCTAACAGCGCCTGTAACACTGGTGAAAGGGCAACCACAAAGATCGCAGAACAATATATTTGTTTGTACTGAAAGTATCCTTCACCATCCATCGTTCACTCGTAGCCTTAGCTGATTCTTTCATGAAAATCTTGTTTTGAAAATTAACCAGTAATAGCCTCCAATCGCACTACCTTTCCGCTAATGTGTCCACTGTTACAGTGCTAGTTTCTGCAATAACAAAACATATATAACTTGTGGTTTATTTACATATTTTTATATTTTTAATAGAGAAGCTTATTTATAAAAAGACAAAGTTGCCCTAACATAATTAGTAGACTGTGACACATAGCACGCGTGTTATTTATTGGTATTAGATAACCGTACGAAGAGAAATAAGATAAAAGATTATTGTCATTATTAATAAAAAAAGTGAAGTATAGGTATGTGTATGTGTTTAAGGTAAAATAGTGTATGGTTGCAAGAAAGGATGTCTTTGAGGAGTGCATTCTGAAATACTTCCGTCTGAGCGTTGAGGGAAGGCAATATCTTGGTGTGTCCAAATAACGTGAGTACAGAAGGGCTGGCCAAACATTGAACGCAGATTGTAAGCAAATATAAGACCAATAGGAAACTAGGTTGGTATAGTTCAATGGTTCTTAACCTGGGTTCGATCGAACCCCAGGAGTTCGCTGAGTCAATCTTAGGGGCTCGGCGGAGGATAAGACACACCCGACTCATATGTTTCGTGATGACACGCCTCCCCCTGGCCATCATTGGCCATCATTGGCTGAAGGTGATCACGCAACATCGCTTGGTCTATCTGTGCTGCAGGAAATTTGGTGCGCCCAGTAGTCGACTTGTGACTGTCGTGTTGGTACGTCGTGTGATTTCTTTCTTAATAATTTAATACCTTCATACTATGTCGAGCAAAAAAAAAAAAGAAAGTGGTCGGACGAATATGTACAATATGGATTCACATGTATAACGGAACGTGATGGGAGGCTGCGTCCTAACTGCATTTTTTGCAATGCCAAGTTGAGCAATTCTAGTCTAGCACCTGCAAAACAAAGAGAAAACTTCCTTAAGCTGCATGGATATGGAAAATACAAGAACACAACGCTCGCTGAATTCAAGGTGAAGAGAGCCAGATTCGATGAAAAGGCTACTTTGCCTGTTCACAGTTTTGTACCCATCAACAAACCGATCCTCACAGCATCGTACGAAGTTGCTTACCTGATCGCAAAGCAGGGCAAACCACACTCCATTGGTGAAACACTCACAAAACCAGCTGTGCTTAAGATGGCAAATATCATGCTGGGAAAAGCGGCTGAAGTTAAGTTATCCCAAATTCCTCTTTCAAATGACACCATCAGCGACAATATAGAGGACATGAGCAAAGACATCTTGGCTCACGTAGTTGCAGATCTGATTTCAAGCCCGGCAAAATTCAGCCTTCAACTCGACGAAACCACAGACGTTTCCAATCTACGCCAGCTTGCTTTATTCGTACGCTATGTGAAAGGTGACTTGATAAAGGAAGATGATTTATTTTGTGTGCCTCATACAACAACCACTAAGGCAGCCGAGGTGAAGAAATTTGTGGATGACTTCTTCAAAGACAACAATCTTTCGTGGGATATGGTTCTGCAGTTTGTTCGGACGAAGCTCCAGTCATGCTGGGAAGAAAGTCTGGTTTTGGTGCGCTAGTGAAAGCTGATGCACCACACATCATTGTTACGCATTGTATTCTGCACAAGCATGCGTTGGCAACAAAAACCGTACATCCAAAACTGGCAGAAGTATTAAAAATTGTAGTGGAATGCGTGAACTATGTGCCAAATAGTGCTCTTAGGCACCACATCTTCAGTGAGTTGTGTAAAGAAATGGGCTCTGAATTCGAGGTACTTTTGTACCATTCTAACGTTCGGTGGTTATCACGGGGACAGGTGCTGAATCGTATTTGTGCCCTGCGTGTAAAATTAGACCTGATTTTGATAGAGCACCAACATTTTCATGCAGATTGCTTCAAAAATTATGAGTTCATTCTAATCTTAGTGTACATGGCTGATATCTTCGCAGCTCTCAATCATCTTAATCAACAGATGTAGGGCGGTGGAGTAAACATCATGGAAGCGGAAGAAAACCTGAAGGCATTTCAGAAAAAGCTACCGTTATGGAAACGACGAATAGAGAACGATAGCTTCGCAAACTTTCCCCTGTTAGACGACTGTGTATGTAAGATCGAAGATGTATCTGGAATCGGAGACATTTCTTTACCGCGGACCTGAAGCAAGCAATTGCCACGCACTTAGATGAGCTTGCAAAGTCTCTCGACGGATACTTCCCTACAAGAGAGTCTTATCCAGAATGGGTGAGACTGCCGTTCACGTTTAGTGTTGAGACAACAGATGTCAATGATGAATACCTCGATGAAATCATTGAAATTCAGCAGAGCCTGGTCCAACAGCAACTCTTCAGAACAATAAAGCTCTCAACGTTTTGGTGTCAACAAATGATAACGTACCCTGTTATTGCTAAGAATGCTCTTAAGATTTTCATACTGTTTGTCACAACATATCTTTGCAAGCAATCATTTTCGAGGATGTTGGAGATAAAAACGAAGAAGAGGAACAGACTTTTTTGCAAAACTGACATGAGAGTGGCACTTGCCAAGGTGATACAAGCATTATGCCGGGTAAATCAAGTAGTTGTGTAACGTGTGTTGATATGTTAATTGGCACTGGAAAAGATTGAATTCGATAAGTCTCGAATTGTCGTTGTCGTGAGGAAATTGGAATCTGTAGCGTAATATATAGGTTGTGATCCTTAAGCGTTTTTATATATGTTTTAAACTGATAATATTAAAGTGGATGTTTAGGCGTTATTGAATAATCTGGATAATTAGTAGATATAATCGTCTCGATTTGATTAATTGATTCCGCTATAAAATGAAGCGGAATTAGTTTAGCAGGTACCTTGCCTGCTGCCAATTCCACTGTTACTATCTGTAATTTCTCTAATTCACGTCAAATTTGTTGACAAAATAAAATTTAAATAAATGCTATAATTCAGAAAAAGAGAAAGCACAATATAAATGTCCGGTTTAATTAATGCGAATTTTTGCATCCAGTATTTGGCCCTAGAGTGAGTGTTAGCTGTTTAAGTCAGGGCCGCTGTTTACATGTTGGTTAACTGGACCAATTTTATTAGCGGGAAACCCAATGGATATTTTTGTCATAGAAAAGGCAACTCAAAAATTTGGCTATCATAACATGACTTCTTATACCATGTTAGGAAAAAATGAATGAAATGGACAACTAAACAGACATAAACATTTTCAATATACTATTTCAATATAAAGAAAAAAATCCTTTGTTATTTAAAAGGATTGAAAAGAATTGAATAAAAATTGACCATATGTGTAAATGTGGTTACTTCTGCATGAATTGTACATTAAAAAGTTCCAAGAAAACAGATGAGTTCTTGAATGTGAAACCACTTGCCCTAGATTCATTCTATTATGATACTACACACATAGCAGACCAGCCTAAATTGAAACAAATGGTACCAGATATCATAAAAAACATAAAAAGCAAAACAAAAACAACAAATCATCTGGGATCTCTCGATGTGACTGATGGATGTTACCTGACTGAAAAATTGTAAACAGGGGTTTTGCTAAACTTAGAAACATGTTGCACTGGACCGTTGTTATAGGATGAACCATAGCAGGTCAAGGATAATACAACAACCATTTGTGGACTTTACGACTATTTGCGAAAGTTACTGTAAACATGTAGACTAGCTAAAGTGAGTGTTATGCATAAATAATTTATCAATTTCGTTTTGTCTGTTCTTGTCCGCATTACTAATCTGTATGAATTTAGCCGATTTCTTACAAATATTTTAACTGCAGTCAAGTAACAAACTTAAATGTACATTCTGTTTTTTTTTGTAATTATGGCATGTAATATCTTTTTATGCTCATATTATGCTTTTTTGCTACTTATAATTATTAGTAATAATAATTAGTAATAATTATGCTTACCCCTCTTTTCAGGACTAGCATGTGTGCACCTACAAAAAAGCAGTTTTTTTTTCACATGTAATACAATTTCATTTTGATCGTTTTCCCTGGTAACCGATCATTAAGACTGACGGGTAAAAAGTAGAAATTTCCCCAAATTTTGACATATCTACTTCTGCAACCGTCGTCAGGGAGATTTCTCCTAAACTTTTAGGATGCATTGTTTCAAAATGTGTACATTTGCAATATATAAATAAATTCGAAATCTGGTTTCCAATTTTTATTAAAAAAAATAAAAATCTTATGGGGGGGTAAATGAAATGCATGTGTCATGTGTATTACGTCAAACAATTTGAAGCATCTGATACACACCCTTAATTGGATCCGGAATTTCCTCTGGCATGGCAATGGAGTTTTGTTTGACTTCTTTCTGTTGATGTCGGTCTTTTGCACTTTTTTCAAATGATTGCTAACTTTTCCGTTATTGATTAAAATTTTGTGACCTTCAAGAAGTTTGATCTGTAAAAAGAATATCAAAGATTAATATAATTTATAATTTTTTTAAATCTATGCAGAACATAAAAAAATGCACTGAAATGGGAAAAAGATTTGGTTGGCAAAAGAATCCTAGTATAAGAAAAGCTGTACTCCTTATTCAATTGAATTTTTATTTTAAATCTACCAATCAAAAAACTTGACAGATAAGGCAAATGTCCTTTATGAATAAAATTATGAATTAAGCTGTTATGAAGTTTTCCCACATAACAAAGCTATTGCATTTCGTTCTTAATCGCGTTTTCTGAACTTGTTCCACCAAATCAGCAATTCAATAATACGAAAAACATTTATTTTTGTCCAAATTCAGATAGGATTTAAAATTATGACTGGCTGGTTTACTGTTTCAATGAGTATCGCAAGCGCTCGAGCAGAATTATTGGGTGGAGGCAGACATGGTTGCATGGTTGAATTGTGGAAGCCATAAATAACTTTTGATACAGTGTTGTTAAACAAAAAGACAAAGGAGGTCGAGTAGTATTTGATGATCATATGGTGTACATATCATTTTTAGTATTCAAGTGGTTGAATTATATCTTTTAGTAAAATCTGAAGAAAAACCTTGGCTTCTTATTTTAATAGATCGAATTTATGCTTTCACGTATAGGCCTAATGTCGATGATTTAGGCTTTGCACTTGGATCATTCCATATGCAAACATTGTAAAAAGAAATGAGCAAAGGTAACTTACCTCTTTCTCGGGAAAACAAAATCAGTCCTTCAAAATCTTTGAATATTCAGTTTAGTGTTCCACATTAACATCAGTACCGACGTGAACATCTGTAGATGTTGATATTGCTTTCTTTTTTTTAACAATATCTACACTCTTATTGTCATATAAATAGGTGGCGCTCACCAGTTATTATGTACTTTTGAGAGAGTGATGTATGTAAGGTAAAGTTGTTTGCATTTTAAACATGCATAGTGGAGAGAATGTTGGCATACCTATATACTACTTTCATGTAATGTTGCTGAAATTTCTTTGGATATTGTACTCTTAGAAATTTTAAATGATCTTAGGACACTGCTAACTAAAATGTCTGCTTCTTTGTGCTCCAAAAATCAACCTGAATTTGTCTAAAGTACACTATTCTTGGCAGCTATTAAAATAGGGAAAATGAATTTTGCCAAACTAGACAATATCAACTTCTACAGGTGCAATGAATGAATAACCAAATACATAAAATGTAAAAAAAAGTTATCGGCTCTATTTTTTTACAATTTACCTCTCAAGTTCGAGAACTGAAAATGAGCAAGTAGAGCTAGCACTTTTTTGAAAGGTGCACATCTGGAGTAAGGCCAAGCTGTATACTCTCTAACCCATATTACACCTATCAATCATACATCAAAATAACGGGAATTAAAGGTTCTTTGAACAATACCTAAGAAATACAAAGTCTCTTTTAAATAGCCAGTATAACTAGCGAGGAAACCCGGGGAAACTCTTTTTCTTTAAAATTCCAACCCTATGCTAAATACGAAACTGTAGAGCAACACCATATGCAAGGGCAAACATGTTGCAGGAAAATATGAAATAGCTTTCTTCCAAAACAGCGTGGCCCTCGCTAACTAAACAAAGCCCGGTGTACACATATCTATCGGTCGGGTTCTAAAGTGATGTTCTTCATGTACATTGCAGATTAGTACGCGGCATCTGTTAAGTTCATTTGAGGTGCCCAAAAGGGTCAATTTGTATTGTAAACATTATGTATTATGCATAGATGTTTCGTATTATGGATTACATTATAAATGTCAATTATATATGTAATATAAACTAATAATCTTGCTGAGACTTAAACTGAGCAACGATACAAGCCCATGTGCACACTCTTTTGTATATATTTAATCAGGTATTTCTTAATGTTATATTTTTATCAAATAAACTGTATTTGTATTCTCAGATGTTTCGTAAAACCTGAGCCATAAGTGAATTCTTATTATTGATAAGTACTTTAACATAGCAGTAGTTAATTTGGATTTTTTTGCAGTAGTTTGGGCTGAGCCATGCCCTAACGGACACTCTAATGGTTCTAATAAGCCGATTCTTCCACTGTATGTACTGATAACCTCCATAGGATCACAGACAAGTTAACAGAAATGTCGGTGATTTGTCGTCCGATTATTTCAGAAGCAAACTTCTTTTAAAAACTTTTAAATGACACGATCAAAACATTTAAAAGGCTGCATATAAATAAGATTTTCCATTGCCAAGAACATATATGTAAAAAGGAGTGCGAGACAACTACACACTCAAACACGACATCATTAGGCAGTTTCCTACGGATTTATTAAATTTTATGCACACTACATATCGTTCAGTGGCAATGATAATTTAGTTTTAGCAATAGTGTGTCCACTGACAGATAATAGAGAAGTTGGATTCTCATTTCCATACAATAAAGTCACTGAAAAAAGACTAACAGAGCACACTGTTACCTCTAAAAATTACAGTCAGTCAGTATAACATTTTTTTTTTTGCTTTCGTGCGAACGTTAGGCGTGAAAGAAAACGACGTTATTATTGGGCTTAACGCCATTTTCAGCACATTATAGGCTATGCATGGCGGCCAGTATAAATGGTGAAGGAAGAATATGGGAAATCCCCAGAAATCCCCAGAAAGAACCACCTACACACGAGAAGCTACTAGAAAAACTTTCCCACGTACCCACATTTGCTGACCCCGAGACTCGAACCCATGCAGACAGTAGTGAGATGGCAGTGATCTGTAACGGTGAGCGTTTTAGACCATTAGGCCACTCGGAGCTCCCAGAAAACGACGTAGTAAATGTAGTTCTCCAGATATTCTGGAAATGGACTTGAGGGTTTATTGGCCGAAAGAAGTGTGTTATCAGTGGGGTTTTTTTTTCTCCCAGATATGTGGCTAGGTTATTTAATTATCAATGTTATAATAGAGTTTGAGACATTTGATAAATTTTGAGTAAAGGAGTTGCGTCATAATTTTATTGTATGCAACATTTATTTTTGGGGTGAAAGGTTCATTTCCATTTTGTATTTGTAAGGTGCATATTTTTGTGAGAGAAACGTTTAACCTTTTAACGGATTACTGAATTAAACAACAACCACGAACAGATATGCAAGGTATTAACTCTTTTATCTGACAGTTGTTAAAGTTTAATGGAAAGTCTGGTTTATTCAAGATCTCAATGCCGAATTGTTTCGTTTTATGAACAGTAAAATAAGCATTAATACGTTCAAATACAAGGAGACTGTTGGGTCAAAAAAGACTAAAACATGTTTTAAATAATAAAACAACAACAACAACAACAACAACAACAACAAAAGCAACAGCAAGTGTAAAACGAAATGATATCTAACAACATTTGCACAAAATATTTGAGTCCAAATTTCTCATGTGATATCTCACATAAGAAAATCCAACGTTGAATAAATTTGAAATTTTAATCAGAATAAAATTCCAAGTTGCTCATGTAATAACTCAAACGATAAATTATAACTACCTTATTTTCAAACATGGTTATATGTAATGGAAAAGAATGTTTTCTTATTTCTATTTTCTCATGTGAGCAAAATCTGCATGTTAAAAAAAGATTAGTATTTCCTTGGCTCACAAGATATAACAAACTGCGAACACGAGCTTGCAATATATACCCAATTTGCATACATTTCTAGCAAGATTTTCATGTGCAGCTTATGAGCAGCTTATCTGTAAAGATGGAATTTTTCTGTACGGGTTGGGATGGATGGATAAAAGAACAGTTGTACCAAATCAAGATACCTCACTTCCAAAGAAACAAAAAGAAACTACTTTTTCTGATTCTATCACTGTCTTAATATATAATATATCTGTTCAAAATGAATGCATCATGTACAAGAAGGTTTCAATAAAACAGTACGGTGACCTACCACCCCATCTCCCATTAAAATAATGTCTTAATAACCTTGTGAAAGGTGCTGAATATAGCATATCCCCACAGTGATTGAATACAGTATATCCCCACAGTGATTGAATATACCATATCCCACAGTGATTGAATATAGTATATCCCACAGTGATTGAATATAGCATATCCCTACAGTGATTGAATACAGTATATCCCCACAGTGATTGAATATACCATATCCCACAGTGATTGAATATAGTATATCCCACAGTGATTGAATATAGCATATCCCTACAGTGATTGAATATAACATCTCCCCACAGTGATTGAATATAGAATATCCCTCAGTGATTGAATATAGAATATCCCACAATGATTGAATATATATATCCCCACAGTGATTGAATATAGTATATCCCCACAGTGATTGAATATAGTATAAACCCACATTGACTGAACACAGTATAGCTCTAAATTGATTGATATAGCATATCCCCACATTGATTTAATATAGTATAACCCCACATTGATTGAATATAGCATATCCCACAGTGATTGAATACAGCATATCCCCACATTGATTGAATATAGTATAACCCCACATTGATTGAATATAGCATATCCCACATTGATTGAATATAGCATATCCCCACATTGATTGAATATAGTATAAGCCTACAGTGATTGAATATAGTATATCCCCACAGTGATTGAATATAGCATATCCCCACAGTGATTGAATATAGCATAACCCCACATTAATTCAAATAGTATAACCCTACAGTATCTGAATATAGTATATAACCAAAGTGATTGAATATAGTATATCCCACAACAGTGATTGAATATAGCATATCCCCACTGTGATTGAATATAGCATATCCCCACAGTGATTGAATATATTATATCACCACATTGATTGAATATAGCATAACCCCACATTGATTGAATATAGCATAACCCCGCAGTTATCGAAGTCATCGAGGGACTGGAGTTTATTTCAGATACTCGGGAGTACATTATTTATTGTATATTAATAAAAGTGTTTAGATGAATGATGTGTGGTTGATTATGATCACAGAGGTCTGGTGCTAGTCTGTTTCAATAAAATATGTACAAGGCTGAAATCTGAACTCTTCCTGTACATTGTGCATTTAATCCATATATAATTTTGCAAATGAAATTGTCGCACTACATTCCATTAAACAAAAACAGGCACATTAAAACAGGTTCATTGAACATTGTAGACATGCATTTGAAAATAGTCAATTTAGGACAAGGGATTTAACGTATGAAATTGTCTCTCTTAAGAAGTCTGATGATGATGATGATGATGATGATGATGATGATGATGATGATGATGATGATGATGATGATGAAGAAGATTATGATGATGATGATGATGATGATAATTATGATGATGATGATAATGACGACGATGATGATGGTAGTGGTGGTGGTGATGATGATGACGACAACGATAATGATGATGATGATGAGGCATAGTGTGCGTCTTATCTCCCTTTATTAAAACTGTAATATTGCAATATCATACGAGAGAGGACTAACCATTGCAAAAGACAGAATACTCGGATTCAAACTCAACCCTTGCCCTACCGAAAATGTTTGTAGACAGCATATTGTATATGATCAGCAAATTTTAATGCTTGGCCTCTTTATAACCAGGAACACACTGGACGTGGGAAATAGTGTCCATGCTGTTAAATGGTAAAGCTGAAACCATTCCGAATTCAAAGGGAGCACAGATGCTTGAGGCTACGCCCACTGAAATCATAGATGAGATCCCTTCACCACGTGTCCTCAACAGTCATCTCCATTTGTGCCGGTTACCCAAGGAGGCTCTAGAAAAGAAGTGCAAATTTGTTTTCATCTTGCGTGATCCAAGAGATCTTGCTGTCTCGTATTACCACCATTGCAAGGGGATTTCTTTGTATGAGTACGATGGAATGTTTGAAAACTTTCTGCCTTTGTTTCTTGAAGGAAAGCGTAAGTTAATATTTAGTCTACATTGACAGTGATATATAGTTTGAAAATTAATAGGTGTACTTCATAAAATCGCAAAGCTCCCCCCCCCGTTATGTATGTATGGGATGTAAGACCATGCATAGTTGACAATTTAATATAGAGCTCATCAGACGTGTTTATGGCTACATCCTGTATTTTAATATTTTAAAAATATATATTTTATCCCTTTTGTTCTAACTGGTAGAATCGACACTTTAAAAAATAGTGTTTATTTAGGTAAATCAATGAATTAGACGAATGAATAGTCCCAATCAACCATTTGTTTACATGTGCTAAAATCGTAAACTCGTTAAAATTTCGAAGTTTCAATGGGTTTCTGTAATTCTCAATTCGGACGCATAAGGTTAGTTCAAGAAAAAAAATTAACGAAAAGGTAAAATATATGGTGATATGAGTTTTCCTATGATTAAAGACATTTAAAGCTAACAAGTCAAATTAATTAATCAAGTATTTGAATTTAGTTAAATCGGATTAAAGTTTACACTTCTTTTGGGAAAAAAGTTATCTTTCCTGTTAGTTTTTTGTTTCTGCTTCTTGGTTGCAAACATTCTTCACAGTAAATTGAGAAGATTTAATCAGTGACTACTTAAGATTAATGAATTAAATCCCTTGGGTATTCGTGCACACTAGTGGATAGAACACGCTTTTTGATTGAGTTTCTAATCCGGCAGGCACTTAAACAAAGGGGAAATGTTTGTTCAGGTGTGCTTTGTTATGTAGGATTTTTCTTTCGACCTATTGCTTTGGATAATTAGATTGCTGAGTTTTGTGCGGCCAAATATATCCCAATTTATTAGTGAGCGTCGTGATTGCGCATTTCAGGACAATAATAATGGTTGTGTCAGAAAATCCATTTTACGAACTTCGCTGATGCGTCTCACTTTGCGATAATAAAATAGCTAGAATGAGCAAGTCATTCCATTACAACATTAATTCCTTTATTTACCTGAGCTTGTCATGTATAGGTATGTATAGAAAGGTATAGGATGATGCGAGCTGCAATTTGGATGACAGCATAAAAAGCTGCTGTTTATTCTGTAGAATATAATTTTTTTCATTTTCATTGCAGTGGACTACAATAATTATCTAGAATACGTTGTAGAATGGGAGAAAGCAATGGAGGAGCGACCAGAAATCCATTTGACATACTACGAAGACTTAAAAACGGTATTCTTTCCCACACGTTTTTAATTTTGCTACGTTTTTTTTTAAATTTCCTGTTATCTTGATAGCATGGATTGTTTTAGAGAGGATGATGGACTACACCCGTGCTCTGTTATTGTGTCTTGGCTTTTTATATAATGTTATTTAGTAGAAAAGCGTCTCATTTGCCCCGTAACATCTCGAACCATCTCTTATTGTGCTTAGTTTTTCATTTGGGTAGATTTATTGTTTCAAATTATTATTGACTATAAATACAAAGTGCTCATCAATAATAGTCTTGGAATGGAGCATTAATTTGGAATTATATTGAAATATAGATAAGTACATTTTTGGATTATATTATTTTGATACATCAAAAGATTCGTAGCATATCGCTATAGTTCAGATCAATGGCACATTAGTACGTTCGAGACTACATGCATGTCACCTCATTCAAAATTGGAAATTTTTTTGAATACTATTTGAATTCAATTGGTATTTATAAATTTGGCATTGTGATTGAACTTTTTAGGACTATTTGCAACTTAATCCACACTACTGTAAGTTCTGTTAAAAAGTTTCAAATTGAAATAAATTGTTTCTTGAATTTTACAAAATTCGATGGTTTTGCTCTTTGCTCCTACTTAGTTTTAGACCATAGAGTCGTAACATGTCAATCAATTTATTGGGGAAACGTTTTTATATGGTCAAAATTGTTTATGGGACAAAAGTGTTGATAGCGTCAATTTTGGGGAGGTGAGGTCAAACAGGAACGGTAATGTTATATTCTGTTATTACAAACACACACCAATTATATGCATTATTATATACTCCTGTTTTCTCCGTTAACTTTACATTGTCAGAATGGTGCAATATTTTACGATACTAGAAAACTCGTACTACAATCCAATTCACGACATGTGTGTCTAAAGGACATACTTTGTAAACAAACAATGTACACTAATGTAGTAGGCTTTTGGTTTCAGTTTATTAGATTTATTTTGTTTGTAGATGAACATAAACTGTTGCATGTATTTGAAAAAAAAAGAAAATGCATTGATGTGGACGAGTTTACTGAGTCACAAATGAGATTTTAAAACAAGCAAACCAATTCACAATGTATACAACAAAAGTGAGAGACTCAGTATTGAAAATATCATTCGTCTCACCTGACTGTCGGCACGTCGTAGCAACATCATTATGGGTAACACTCAACGATGAGGTTTTTAGTAGACTAAATATTGATAGGACTTGTTTGCATAATTCTAATAAACTTTGTAAAACCATTGCTCAGTCTCATACTTTTGTCTAAGTGAAGTCCCGTGTTTTAACTACAGCCGCATTTTCTAAACAAACAATACATTATCAGTGGCCTGAGAAGATCATAATTTAGAAATGCGACTCCATTGTTGTCATCAAATTAGAAAATGCGTGTGTTAAAACATCCAAGTTTGGAAGGCATCATAGTAAATTACAAAGAAATATGTGAGAAAACGGCGTTGGTTTCTGGAGTACACACGAGTCCTAGCACTGTAAAGAATTGTTGATTTATTTTGTCTTTTTCCTTTTTAGTTTACATCATGTAACAAAACGAAATAAAACAACAAACAAAGAAACGATTTCTATTTTTTATCTTCTATTAGTGTTTTCCCCGACGTTGTTATATTCAATTTTACCTAGAACTTTCAAGTTATTAAATGTATTAAAAAATGCAAAATGTTACGTAGAGAATCTTGCACGAGTCATAATTTGTTGATAAAGTTATCAAAAGATCTAATTAGTTATATGCAAGAAGATGGGTTCCGGTAGGTGTTATTATGCTTCTGAACGATTTTCCTGCAATTCCAAAGACGAGATAAACATTTTGTTTATAACATGAAGTCAATAACTTTGCATACTAAATAATTATAACTTTGCTAATTGGTACGCTATAAAGTATCAAGCGATTTTTAAGATATGACGTCAGGGTACAAACAACCTATAAAGTTATGCTTTTTGTGAATAGTAGGTAAATTAATACGGAATGCTTGTTGATTTAATCTGCAGTGATCCTTCTCCTAACGATACAGACTTTCTTCCGCAGAACTGCATTGAAGAAGTTCGAAAGTTGGCTTTATTCCTCGGGATAACTTGTACCGATGACCTAATAAGGAGAATATCAGACAAGTGTAACTTCGAGCAGATGAAGGACGATAAAGATAATCATATTCCAGAGGAAGTGAGAAAGGCTATATTTAGGGAAAACTTTTCTATTTTCAGGAAAGGTAAGAAGTAGTTTGGGAAAGATTGTCGTGTAATTATATATACTGCAGTGCATGTGAGCCGGGGCATGGACACCATTATTCGCAACACGAGTTGATTTCTGTTTGGAACAAATTATAACTCACTTCTTTTATTATATAGGAGTCATTCTGTGTAAATTTCTTTCTTATAATCATGTAGGCAAACATGTCATCTTCGATTCAAGGCTACGCGTTTTCCTCTCTGTCAGTTTAAATTCTTCCTTCACTTAGCCACATGCCATCTCTCAAATAATTTTGAAAAAGTAGTGATTTTGTTGATTTGTACCTTTGTAGATACTTCAGATGATTTCTAATTTGTTTTCATCTGACATTATTGGCACTGGTGTTCCTAATTTTCGTGTCATAGTTACAAGTTTAGACTGCAAGATACTGGTATGTTTCCAGAAAGACTAATTTGTCAGAAGATTATTGTAACAGATTCCTTTTAAAACACTGATGAATACAGGATGTCCTTAGTTGCAGCTCTTCTTATATGCAGATTGCATTCTTTATTGAATAATTTCTTTTTTAATGAATGACATTAGTGGAAATTCTTATGTATGCTTTATCAGTGATAGACCATTCGTTGTATAAAGTATTAATTGAAAGAAAACTCAGCAAGCCTCATCACCTTTATATGAATTTTATTTACATCTCGTGGTATGTCATTGATACAGCGCATATATATATATATATATATATATATATATATATATATATATATGTGTGTGTGTGTGTGTGTGTGTGTGTGTGTGTGTGTGCTGTTTCTAAGACACCAATTTATCTTCAACGATGCTTCGATCTTCAACCTACGCGTAATCATTTCTACGTTGTGCAAGACACGAGGGAGCTCTTTGATACAGTTAACATTACCAACATTATAGACTTCCTTAAGGAAGCAAATATCTATCATAAGTTATAGCTTTTATTTTATCACCTTGTTCAGTTTTGTGTTATATTTATGCAGTCGATAGATTTTAATTGCCAATCATATGTTTTCGTAATCATACTTTTGCACACCCCGTTGATCGGGAAACTTTTAATACTTTACCATCGTTCACATTTTTATCGCTTTACCTTTAACTGTTTGGACCCCAATCGCTGGTCGATAAAATTATTTTACCAGTTTTAAATGTAAAAGGATATAACCTAATGTTTGGCGCTAAATAGCCACACAGTGCTAGTGCGCCGTAAAAATATAAACCAATCAATCAACAAATTTATCTGCCCCTATGTACACATATTTAAAAGATTCCTATACACCGATGGTTTATCGAGCAGGACTGTTGTATCGAAATTATGAAAATATATTTCAGGAACGGTTGGAGACTGGAAGAATACCTTTACAGTGGCCCAAAATGAATATTTTGATTCCATGTTTTTGGAGAAGATGAAGAATTCCAAGTTACTTCGCAGATACACATAGATCATTGTTATTGCTTAGTCGTCAATTCAAACATAAACTTTTATTCACGGATGTTCCAGCGTTTCTTGTTAAAGTGACTTCTATAGTTACAATCCGTATCATGTACAATTTACGACTGAATGAAGGGGCTAATGTTGTATAAACTTTATCATATAGATTTAATGAAGCTTTCGATACAGTTTGACGAGAAGAATTAGGACTAGCTCTTTGATATTGGTATAGACTGTACATATAGAATAATCTGCAATATGTGTAATAAAATAAAAGGAAGGAAAATTTACGGACTTTTTATGCACTAATTGATTTCGTTGATTGGAACATCTCTCTCCTCTGCAATTTTATATATTTAACTTAGAAAAATGTACCGTTTCTAATTCAAATAACTGAGGAAAATACAAGTAAAGATCCAATTAAAATTGCATTTTGTTACAAGTATTTATAAATATAATTTTGTAAAAAATTAGAAAGTCTTTTAAACACTGAAAAGTCTTTGGGAGAAATAGAAAACATTGATTTCTGCAGGCAGCTGTTCGTACCGTTTTTTATTTTTAAGTCTTTGGTATGAATCGGCCGGGGTTCGAACCCGCGACCTCGCGCATCTGAGGCGGACGATCTAACTCTTCCTCAGGAGCCTAGTTAGAATATTGACATGGATGAAGACCCTAAAGAAAACATATGGGATAATGAGGCTGATCAGTTGTTGTTGTTGTTGGGCTTAACGCCATTTTTCAGCACACGATAGGCTATTCATGGCGGCCAGTATTAATGGTGGAGGAAGAAACCGGGAAATCACCGGAAAGAACCACCGACCCACGAGAAGCTACTGGCAAGCTTTCTCACATATGGCTGATCAGTGCTCGTGCTACTAATTCTGGTAATTACTATTATCATTATGGTAATTATTATTATTATTCTTTTGTCAAATGTTATTTGAGTTTCATAATGGAAAGAAAAGGGCACTAATTTTGGGCAAAACTTGGAGTATTCAGAGCGTATTTTCATTTTTAGGTTTGGTTTATCAATAACTAGTGTTATAATTTAGACACGTAAGACTCAGAATTTGAGAGTTGAGGAAATAAATAATTTATGAACTTTATGGCTCAAGTTTGTTCACAATACTAGTTGTTGGTGTTGTTGTTGTTGTTGTTGTTGTTGTTGTTGTTGTTGTAGGGTTTAACGCCATTTTCAGTACAAGATATGCTATACATGGCGGCCAGTATTAATGGTTGAGGGAGAACCCTGGAAAACCCCGGGAAGAACCACCGACCCACGAGAAGCTACTGGCAGGCTTTCTCTCTTAACCATGTTAGCCGAGTCTGGACTCGAACTAACACAGACAGAGGTGAGTGAGATGGCAGTGGTCTGTAACGGTCAGCGCTTTAGACCACTCGGCCACTCGGCACAATACTAGTAACAGAGGAAGTATAAATGTGTATAAAGGAAACAAATCAAAACAATGCATTTCTTATTAAATGTGTGCTTCATTACTGTGGTAGAATAGGTAGAAAAAGAATCTGACCATCTGACCAAGCATCGCATACATGTTTTGTACTTTGGCATGCAAAAGGTTCAATTTACCTACAAATTTGCTATCTAACACAATAATGAATGATAGAGTTTATTTACCATATATATTACTGTATTCAAATGTATCTGTAAAAATTGCAGCAGTACAGAAACAGTTGATGATTATAGATGCTGTAGAAATATTACATTGATTTCGAATAAGATGGAGACGGTCAGGTTGGAGGGTGTCATTGATCATCCTAGATTTCAGACTGATTGATTGGATCAATATGTCCTGGATGGATAATGCTATGCATGCAGACAGCAATAAGGATAACGCAATGAACTTTTGGCAGAGTAGGTGAAAACTTGTAGCACAATATTCTTATAATAGGTATGGTGCCACTGTCAAGGTAAATTTTTGGACAAGTGATTGCTATATACATATTATTAAAATTCTTTCTGATCAAAGTCCTCCATTATTGACAAAAAAAAATTATCACTTTCCTTGAGTGTTGATTTATCAACCAAACCTTTTTAGTTTGAGAATAGATCCTTGGAAAATCATTTGTCCATTATTTTTGGAAATTCTCATTAAAAAAAAAAAACCTTTCCTTTAATCATCTATATTTTCATTTCTTGAACAGATTCTATACTATTGCATTAAAAACATTGCTCTCTGTTCATGATAACGTTTGATTTATTTAGTTTCCTAACATTGGTTCTAGTAAAATCTAACTTTACGCTCAAGATCTAGACTCTGAAAACATTAAATAATTAGAGAAAACCGGAATAGATGAAATAACTTTATTTAAGTTTAATAATTTGTTGTATATTCTATTTTTAGTCGTAATACAGGGTTTTCAATAGACGCGTAAACTCGAGTTTTGATGCGTGAAATTGAAATATGATCCATTTTTGATGCGCGGACATTTCGACTTGTGCAGCATCTTTTTTACGAACGCAGATTTGGGCCCTGGTTTGCCTCCAGCGTAGTTTCTTATTAGGAGAGAGCCGTCCATAACAAAAGTAATGTAGGAGGAACTGATTGACTTCCGCTCGACAATAGTTTACACCTTGACGGCCAATAATATTGCACCAATAGAATGTATACATGAAATGGGTGGAGCTAACGCTTAGACGCCACTGAATTCGGTTGAACTGTGATGAGATTACGTTTGAAGTTTATTACTAAGGAAGGAGAAGTAATTACGTCACGAATGGACTGCCTTTTGATGCCATATCAGAATGGTATGTACGTCAGAACTGGAGCATAAGGCAGCTCGCGATGCCGATTTTCAGGTTGTAGACCAACTTGGCGATTAATTTGCTTCATTTGGCAGAATTTTTAAAACTTCGGAATTATTTATGACTTCACTGAATTAATTTCTGATAGAATATTGGTGTTGTCTAATTGCACTTTTATTTATGATCATATAGACCAAACGGGAATATATGACTTCTATTGAAGCCAGTTTTCAGTGTGGGAATTATATATTATTGTCTATTAATTTGTTTGCATGGGCAAAGCATTTAAATCCTCGACCATTTTAATTATTGGTTCATTCAGAAAATAATGGAACGGACACAACACTCAGTGCATACATCTGAACTTGAAAGTCACAACGGACATACTTGATATCTAAATAATATATAACCTTGACAGTTGTATTGGTACATGTTTCCGTATACTATGGTTTGAGCAGATCGTAACAGAATATGTTGAGAATTTGAAAATATAATAAAGTATAAAGTATTTGTCTGTCTGAATTATATACAAAATTTGCACATAGTAACACGTAGAAAAAGAAACACTTTCAGAAAATTCAGACTGTAAAATACTGTACAAGTACTTATTATTTAGCACAAGACAAGAAATCAAAGACACCCTTTGTTTCTACCTATAAAGAGGAATCACAACTATGGGCTCACAGAAATGATTCTCAAAGTTTCAGTTTTGATTCTTGAGATTTTAATGCGACTCTTGAGATTTTGGAGTCAAGGGCCAATTGACTTCAGTTTTTAAATCTGTTGAGAATTACGAAAATAGATACATGTCTACATATAGGTGGAAATAGCTGTCTATCAAATGACCATTTCCTCCATCGCTGCCATCAGCTATTCAACATAACCTGATAAAAATGGTTACCAAAGTAATTATATAAAGAGCTTTCACTTTAAAGTATACATATAAATCAAAGCTAAATGAATGAATGAAAGTGTGTAGTAGTAGTAGTAGTAGTAGTAGTAGTAGTAGTAGTAGTAGTAATAATAATAATAATAATAATAATAATAATAATAATAATAATAATAATAATAATAATAATAATAATAAAGCAGCAGGGAGGGTGAACCCTACAAATTTTTGCGACAAAATCGATTAAAGCCTCAGAATGCCAAATGGAACCTTCCTACGAAATCTCATATTTTAACCAAAAAAAAAATAAAGACCCCATTTTACAAATGGAGCCTTAGCGATTTTGTCGCAAATACATTGTCATAACCACCCTCGAAATTGCTGCCATCTACGTCGCAAATATGTTGTCATCTCACCCTCCCTGCTGCTGATTAATACAAATTATTTAACCAAATATTTGATCAAGTCCAATACGATATCGTGACCGAGGGTCGTGTAAATTTATTGTTATAAATCCATATGGGACTGACTGAGCATGACCAAAGTAATTTTTAAATCCATTGAAGTCCATATCGGAACACCATGTTTGCCAAATATTTCGTAGCGTATGTGTATCAACGCCATTGAATACAGCAAGAATATTGCAGTTATCGCGAATCACTTTTGGAATTTGAGTATATCGTTGAGTGACATATATCACGTCAGTGTTTTTATGCCTACCTCGGGAAAATACTCTAGCAGGGTTCTTTTGATTATCTAACATTACATCATCGTACACTACAAGATTGTTTATGTCTCCATCGAGGTCATCTACGCATGGTGCATCATCAATATCTGTTATAAAGTCGATTACACTTTCACCTTTAATTTCTGATGCATTTTCATTATAATCTTTTAGCACTTCATAGCACCGTTGATCATCTACGGATGGGGCAACTAAATATAATTTATCCCACTTCATAAATCGCATTATCAAATTAAGCAGCAATTGTGTTTTACCCGATCCAGATGGTCCGATTATAATGGCACGGACAGAATTCGGAAGCGCTGCGTGGTGTTTTACCGGTTCTCTTCTTTTAGTCGCTGAAAAGTCAATTATATTCATAACTCTATATATAAATTATGGATCTATATTGTGTTAAGTGTAAACAGCGTACTGATACAACCGATCAGACAACCATTACAACTAAAAACAATAGACTAGCGCTTACTGGTAAGTGTGTAACATGTGGTACAAAAAAATTTCGATTTTTTAAAAAAAGCAACTCGGAGGTGATATTGCCGCAAAACTTGGAAAACTCCCCGGAACCCCATGGGCAAAATACCCCGGAGAAAAACACCTTCCAGGATATAGCTACTGTGGTCCCGGAACGAGATTAGATATCAGACTTGATGATCAAAATCAGCCCCGGCCTGGTGAGTATCCGATAAATGCTATTGATAAGGCATGTCATGCTCATGATGTTGCATATAAAAGCAATAATTTGCAACAAAGACATATCGCGGATGTAAAATTAATTCATGCGTTAAATGCTATTCCTGATAAATCCTTCAAAGAAAAATTGGCTTCATGGTTGGTCAAATCAGCTATGAAAGGCAAATTGGTGTTAGGTGCTGGTAATTAAAAATACCAGTGTTTTTATAGTATGGAATCTATTTATTATTCTCCGAAAGGATACTGGAGGGGTAAAGCAGCAATTAGTAAACTCTCTAACGCTGCAAAAGTGAAAAAATCCACTGCAAAAGATTGGTTATCCAAACAAGCTATATGGCAAATTTATCTACCACCGCCTAAACAAATTAATTATTCTCATTTTGATGTTACCGTACCCAATGAAGTTCATCAGGCTGATTTATTGTTTTTACCACATGACCATGGTTACAAATACGCGCTAACTGTAGTTGATATTGCGAGTCGATTTAAACAAGCAGAACCATTGAAAACAAAGTCAGCTTCTGAAGTCGCTTCTGCATTTGAAAGGATTTATAGACGAGGTCCTCTAAGATGGCCAAATCTATTACAAGTTGATCCTGGCAAAGAGTTTCAAGGTGCTGTTCTATCAACAATGAAAACTCATAATGTTACAATACGACGGGGACATACTGCGTTACATCGTGATCAGGCAATTGTAGAACGATTTAATCGAACTCTTGCAGAACGGTTATTTGGATATCAATATGCAAAAGAATTCATCCAAGAAAAACGATCTCGTGAATGGGTCCAAAGGTTACCGAGTGTAGTTGCAGCGTTAAATAACGAGATTACTCGAACTATTAATATGAAACCAAATATTGCAATAAAAAAAGAATATATTCCCGAACAACCACAGCGGGTTAGCACTCAGCCACTTCTCGGTGATGTTACTGTGAGATATTTATACGAACCAGGAGAGCTTGAAGGTGGTAAAAGAAGAGCTACTGATCCTATATGGAGTGTTACTACGCATAAAATTTCAACCATAACGCGATCAACTGGTAGACCTCCAATCTACAGATTGGATTCAACTGCGCCTCAGCGTGGTTTTACACGCGAACAACTACAAGTTATTCCGGACGATACTCAATTACCGCCACATGGTCTTAACTAGCTCCGTTACGTCTATTACACTCAACACAGGTCAACATCACATTGTTTCTGACATGACCAAGACTGTTATTTTTTCTGTCTACGGTGAATTGTCGAGGGTCTTTATCCGAATACTGCCAGTGCATTATACAATTGCAACTGGCGCAGTGATTATTCTGTTGTTCTTCTAATGCGATTATTACTTCAGCATCAATATCAAATTCTCGTTGTTTTTTTTTTGTCCTGCTGTTTGTAACCAGAGAGTTTTTTATTAATGATGCTAATATCAGTGTTATCATCGTTTGCATTAAAATCATCATCGAAAACAATCCTTCGTAGTTGATTTATTCGTCGTACTCTGGACACTGCGAGATAGACTAAATTTGACCATTCAATGCGATTATCAACTATCCAAACAATTGTATCCGTGATAGTTAATCCTTGTGACGAGTGTATTGTTGTTACATAACCAAGCGTCCATGGTGATTTATCAGCGCATAATGCGTCTTCTACAGTATTGATATCAACTAGCACAATATCATTTAACACTAGAATCTGTTTCTCCGTCTGGCCTGGAATTTCAACTTCAATATTCTGCTTTCGTGTATCCAATGGTCTATAACACAACGGTACTGGAAACGTTGGGAATTTTTTCTTGTGTAGCTCAAACAACTTTTTCTGAAGTGCGTCTCTAACTATCTTTCTACTTGCTACTACAAAATCATTTGGTTTCCATGTTTCCCAAAAATCATTCAAAGGTGTTTCAGAAATTATTTCACGCGCTACTTCACATTGAATTCTATCGGGTTGTAATCTAATTAGTTTTTTAAACTCACGTAACTGCTCATCGAGTGCTCTATAGTCAGTATCAATTTCTTCGTAATAATCAACAAATCCTTTTAACCAATTATGTGGACTTCTACCAACAAATGGTGGTGGTTGACCATGATCGCCGCACAATATAACTTTTGTATTATTTTGCAATAACCAATCAAGAAACATTTTTAATACATCTTCTGAAACAGTACATGCTTCATCCCAAATAATAACCGCTGGAATAAATTTCTCACCCATTCGCTCAGGAGTCCAAGCATCACCCTTGTATCGAAAAAAACTATGATACGTGCAAGCTTCAACATTTCGTTGTTTGATCTCTCTCGCTAGTCTATGGGTTGGTGTGAGTACAATCATGGACGTTCTCTCTCGATATAATTCTATCGCACGTGTTGTCTTTCCAGATCCACCACAACCGTTTAAATAAACTGTTTTATATCTACAAATTGGATCTGATATCGGTGGTGCTTTAGACATAGAAAATCCTTCGGATTTTTCACTGATAGAATTATCGTTCTTCAGGTAACTGCTTTTAATCTCAAGGTCTGCTGATTCAGAATAATTGCATTGTATTTCATGTTTAATTCGCCATGTTCCCCAAGTCTCTTCGCTATTAGTAAATTTAGTTATCTCTTTGATATATTTTTTATCGACATACATTGAATCAATTGCAACTCTGACTGCTATACTAGGAAATCTATTTATCATTGCAAATAAATTGATAGATGCATAACCCAGCATAGAAGCTCTCAAATGTAGATATGCAGAGCTTTCTCCATCACTGTAAGTAACAATTCTACCTAACTTTGTTTTATTGGACAAGAAGGCTGTTTTACAATTTGCGTATCTATTTTTCTCTACTGCATCTTTAATAACGAAGTCGTATTCGGCATCATCTATAATCAATCGTGAGGATTGTCTTTTAAAGTTGAATTTTTTTCCACCTTGTGTAAATTTACCGATTATTCTTCGGCCCAGATCCTTTGCTTCACTATTTCGTTGATTAAATATCTTTTTTGACCATTCAATAATGTACTCCTCGTCAGCATCAATATGTTTTCTAGACTTATCGATTATACTATCAAGACATTCTGGTTCTGGTAACCAGACATTGGTTTGTTTTTTATATGAGATAATCGCTTCGCTGACAATCAACGAAACTAACATTTTACAATCAATCATATATCGCAATAACACTATTGGTAACCACATCCTTTCCATGTGTCTACCAATCCAAACATAACAACACGGATGAAGTCCTTCAGCGAATTCAAATGATACTACGCAAGCAAAACCGGTCAAATCAAAATCAGGCAGTGGTCCATTAATAGCAACGCGAGTCATTTCATGTGTGGGATGTCCAAACCGTTTAAAATACTCACCAGCGAATCCATATCCTAGAAAACTTCCTGGATAACAAGCAACGATATCAACTGATATCATACTTTCACGATTGTACTTAACGTTCCATAGACCGCCATGATAATATTCCAGACAGCTGGATTGAACATCCTGTTAAAACTCTTTTCGTGTTGGTTTCCAATTATTTTTCTTTCTTGCAAAATGAGCTGCAACCGATGGAATTGTAAAACAATTTGTAAGTAACTGTTCGTAATCTTCGGATTTTCCATTAAAAACGCTAGCGTTTTCACAGAGACTTATTGCTAGATTTTTCATCCTATTATGTAGACTTTCACTGCGATATAATTCACCGTTAGGTTTCACAAATTGATTGAACTGACATTCTTCATCTTCAAAACTATGAAGTAGCCATACTGATACAGGGTCGTTTTTACACAAACTAGCAATTGCATCGAATAATCTTTCTTCAGTGAGAATGCCATCCTTGGTGAATTCTTCTGGGATATACTTCACTGTTCTGTCTCGCGGGAATATTGTAACCGCGGATGTCCATGCGTGTTTGTTATGATCAATAATTTTGATTGGAGCTCCGTTTTTATTGTATTTCGATTCGTATAATACTTCGCCAGTTATCGTTAAAACGGTTATCGGAAATCTCAACGACTTTTCCAATCTAGCTATATCGGAAATAGTTGCTCCGTTCTCTTTCACTGTTAGCTCCCATTGATCTATTTTTTTATGTCTTAGATCGGTTAATTTATTCCCACGGAGTGCATTTGTAAAGTGTTCTAAGACTCGTTGTGCCACACAGTTGAGTGGCTTTTCCACTGACGTTGACTGTTTCATTGATGCTAGTTTTCCAATGTCAGGTTTCTTATTTAACGGATACATCCCATAAACGATTGCTGTTTCTGGATACGCTTTTTCATAGTATGGTTTATCAATTCCAGTTAACAGCCCTGGTCTGGAATCACGGCTAACAATGACTGTTGTCCTATCTTTGAGAATTGGCTCAAACTTGTCTCTTATAACCCATTCGCCCGATTCTAAATTGATAATGAATTTCACTCTGAGAAAATACCGTTTATTGCCAAGTTGTGATAGTATCATAGCTGCTGTTTCATCATTCATTCTAGCATCAACAACACCATCGATTCTAAATGTTGACCAGGTGTGTGATGCACCGTCCTGTTTAAACTCTTGAACACAATCTCGTATTTTTCTAATCAGACTTCTATTATTTATTCTCTCTTTTGGTACATCTTCGAGAGTTCTATCAAGATTGAATTTAATATTTTTCCAAGGCTTGATTGTCGATAATCTCTTGAATTCTTCATTCATATAAATAAGACAAGTATTTAAATAGAAAATTTTGTTTATATATAATGAATCACTGCAAATGGCTTATGATTGGATCAGTAACCCCATGCAATAAATCGTGTAGAGGTGAATTCTGTGGATATCACTTACAGAGTGTCAGAAATAATTCGACAGGCCCGTCCCCATGCATAAATTGTGGGGTGGGTGTGAGAGGAAAATCACAATTATGTATCAATTGTGGGGGTAAGCGGTTTAGAGAATTAAAACGTTATTATGATAAACGAATAAAAAACGCTATCATTGACCCTAACCATGACTCTGTCAAAGACAAAATCATAAAAACCCCTCAAGACTACATTAATAGATTTATAATTAAAGCAAATGATGAATTAGACAAATAGTATTATTATATATAAATGGAGCAAGAATTCAGACCACATCCAATACTCGTTAATTATGAAATATCTCGTAATGGTGTTGTTAGACACTGTAGACTGAAAAAACCAATTGGTTTTGTTAATAATCAGGGATACTTGCGATTTACTGCTGGAAGAAAGGGATATCTCTGTCATAGGGCAGTCTTTGACAATCTCCAGAAATTCAAAACGTTTCCGAATCAGCTCCAGAAATTCAAAACGTTTCCGAATCAGCTCTAGAAATTCAAAACGTTTCCGAACCAGAAAGTTCTTCAGGAGAGGGTTATGGAAGTTCTCATCGTGATTCTCATATGTGTCCTAGTAATATCATTAATGATATATCACGACTTGAGGTTCTTATGGGAGGTAAGCGAGCTGGGAATAACTCAGTCGAAATAACTAATGAAGCATTTGATATTTGCAGACGATTATTCCAAGGTGGGATAATTGATATTCATACGTATCGAGAACTCTTGGATGAGTTAATGGACGGAATTCCAGGGGAATTTAGTGGTTATTATAGTGATTGAAATTTCTAATTGCTTGCATTTAGAAATTACAAAGTCATTTCAAATAAGATGATAGTACACTATAATCACAATAAACCAACAAACGTGTATGTAGTAAACTCAAGATTGCCCGTTTATAAGGCATACTATGGAGACGGCCTTGGAAATACCATAGCGGGTTTATTCACAAGAATAGCCCCAAAAGTAGCACCAATTGCTAAACAATTAGCGATGAAAGCCATTGATGTTATTCGTAATAAGGGAATTAACGCTGTTGGAGATCTTGCAGGAACGGCCTTTTCTACCGCAAAGAATAGAATAACGTCATTGGTGAAATCTAGATTCGGACGAAAACCATCACAAATGGTTTCAACGCCGCTACCTTCAACAACAATGATGCCTGCACATGTCAGTAAAGTGATAAATAACGCAGTGGAACAAAAACTAGCATCATTAGCAATGACTTCACCAGATAGTAGTAATATTGCAAGTATGATAGCGGGAAGTGGTCTTGGAGGAAATAGTAAAAATGTCAGACGAAAAAGAAAATGATAGCATTACTTCATTTAGAAAAACGATACGTTTTAGTATAAATGGCATTTTAAAAAATTGCTGATCCAGCGTTTGATATGGCAGCACCGGTGAATAAAGATGATTCTAAAATTAACTATCAGTATTATGCCTATCCTGCAAGAGAGCCTAATCAACGGGGGAGAGTTGAACTTCAAGTTCAAGATACAAGTAGATACTTTTTGCCGTGTGAGGCGTTTATTGAAGTAGAAGGACAGCTTGTAACAAATGTAGCAGCTGATACACCATATGGGGATAACCCAAATATCCGAGTTGATTTCGTAAATAATGGCATTATGGCGCTATTTAACAGTGCAAGATATATCATTGATGGAAAAGAAATTGAATCAATAGAACAAAATGTTGATATTGCAACAACAATAATCGGACTTGCGAGATATTCTGATGATTATACAAGGTCGGCTGGTCCGTCTATGATGTTTGCTAAGGATACTTCTGATCATCCGAACCATTATCAATTTATTAAAGTACGAACTGCGCAAGATACTGCAGAAGTTGATCAACAACTCGCAACTAATCCAGACCGTGAGGATAGACCAGGCGCTGAATTCGACATTTTAAAAAGGGTCAATGATAATTTCAATCTAGGATTTGCAACACGAAAAGGAGCATTAAAAGGACAACATCGACGGTTTTCATGTGCAATTCCGTTACATCATATATTCGGATTCTGTAGAAATGTCAGAAAAGTCATCTATGGAGCAAAGCATACAGTCGTGTTAGTGCGAAAGGAAAATGACAATGATGCAATTTGGCGTGCTAATGGTGTTGATGATGGTAAAGTCATTTTAAATAAACTGGTTCTATGGATACCCGTCTTGACACCAGCAGTTACAATAGAGCAACAATTACTATCGTTTATGGACACAGGTGGAAAATCATTGCTAAGTTGGCTAACAACAACGACTGATACGAAGCAGGATAATGTAAATGGCACATTTACATGGCACTTAGCATCAAAACAAGGTGTTTCAGCTCCACGTCATATCTTTATAGCGTTACAGGATGCAAATCGAGTGGGTCGTCAATTATCTAGTCATATGATATTTGATCAATTAGGGGTAAGTGAAGTTTCGTTGAGAATAAACGGACAACAAGAGCCAGCAGAGATTGTACAGCTTAATTATGAAAACAACAACGTAGCACGTGTATATCATAGAATATTGTCGTATATGGGTCGTGATCAAAATGTTGATACTGGTTTGCAAATATCGCAAATTGATTTTGAAAAACACTATCCGATTTATTACTTTTCATTGGAACATCTTGACATGATGAGACAATCTGTTGTTGATATATACTTCCAAGCTCGGGTACAACGCCCTGCTGGTATAGCCGATTATAGAGCAGTTGCTGTCATTCTCAGTGATAAATCAATGTTGTTAGAGGAATTGGCGGACGAATGAGACTTATTGATGCACCAGTGGAAAACATGTAGTTAGGATTTTCACAATAAGATCAATTGAAAGTGTAAATTACATTTTAGAATAGAATGACATATAGTATTGTTAATGTCCAGTTGACTGATGGTCAGGTCAAGAAATTGAAATCAAAGTCGGCTAAAGAATGTGGAACCACAATAACGCTGAAACCCACTCAAATGTCCGGTGGCGCACATAAATTATCATTGACAGATCGTCAAATAAAACAGTTCAATGATGCGATAAAGAACAAACGAGGAGTTCAAATTGATTTTTCGAAAGCAGCAATCGCCAGTATGATAAAATCAGGTGGTATATTCCCGCTGTTAGCTGCTATTCCAGCATTGATTGCAGCGGCTGCCTCAGCGGTTGCGAAGGCGGCAGCGTTAGGAGCCGTTGGTACTGCTGCAGGAATGGCCCTGAAAAAAGCTACTGGAAATGGCTATAAAAAAGGAAAGGGTCTAAGACTACCAGGAACTCCACACAATTGGTACAAGGGCACGGGCCTAAGAATACCAGGAACGGCTTACTAGTGGAAAAATCCCTAGGATTTTCACCAATGTCCAATTTTGATTTAATTGATGCTGTAAAATCATTATCAATAAAAAACTTTAGAGGAGTTTTCATGAGAGATCAATTACCGTCAAAACCAATGAAAAATGAAACGGGTATTATCAATCTTGATAACAGCAGCGGAAAAGGAACTCATTGGGTCGCATATGCAATTGATCCACGTGGAATTGTCTATTTTGATTCATATAGATTAGCTCCACCAAAAGAATTCATGTGATATGTATCCACAATAACAAAGTCATCTCCAATTTTTTATTCCACGCTACCAACACAACAGTTAAATGATCCACCGATATGCGGTCGTGAAGTATTAAATGTCCTTGCAGAGATATCTAAATTTCCAAGGAAACCACCACAAGTTGTTGTTAATGAATATACTAGCAGGCAATGGCAAAAACGATAGCGTTATGATTTAGAAAAACGTAGCGTTTTTGTATAATGATTGATATTTGGGGACGACCTTTATCAGAATAAAAAAAACAGAAACCGATAGTAAATTAGCTGTCGAAAGTGTAAACAAAATAATCGAAGATGAAATCGCCGAGACATTAAATTTGTCAAGTGTAGATCCTGGGGAAATAGTTGTATTTCAAGATCGCCAGTGCAAATTGAAATCTAGTAATGTTTCATTGGATGATGTCTTAATACGAAGACGTGACGTCGTTGAAGATACAATAGTGTTATATTCAAATGATGGAAAACTCAAACCAGGTGTATTTGTTTCTACAATCACAGATGCATTAAAAAATTTAAATGAAGAACTTGAAAAACATATAACAACATATACTTCCCTTCGTAGAAATATTATCAATAAATTTTTTGGAACACCAGCGGTAACCTCTCCATCTCTCGCTGAAATTAAATCCAATTTTGATGAAATTAAATCCAATATTAAAAATATTAATGATGCCGGATTTAGTATTATTAGAGATAACATTAATAATATTAAAAAATCTATCGAGGATATTACAAAATTTAAAACAGACAATCTTCCGCTGCTTGAAAGAATAAAGATTCCTCATGAGAGGAATATCATAAATATGATATACACAGTTCTCTCTGGATCATTAGATTGGGAACCTAAAAAGAATACAATAACTCTCACTGTGTCAAAGCCGGGTATTTATCGATTAACAATAGTGTCACTGAATCAGTTTAATATATCATCATCGACTTCATATGGATACAACAACGTGATTTCAACGACTATTGACCTGGATGAATACAAACGGTTTACAATAACAAGCACTGATCCTAATTTAAATAAGACATCATTTGTATGGTACATGGAGTTTGTAGCTGATCTAAATTAGAATTTTAAACAATTAGAAACCACTTGAGGTTTTAAAATAATATGATTCCATCATCGCAATATCGCTATGATACCGTCAAAGAGTTCTTAACAAAACTCAAAACACTCATTGATGAATATGAAATAAAAATTAAAAAGTATCGCAGAAGAATTACCGTAATTGATGTTACAGTATACTCGGTATCTGGTATAATGGCCGGTGCTGGTATTATACTATCCTCAGTAACAATGGTAGCTCCGATTGCTGTCCCAATTGCTATTTCCGCGGTGACAACATTTGCTGGAATTGCAAATGCTATTACTAAAAAAATATCAACGTGTTCTCAAGAAAAACTTAACGACTATATAGTAAAACATCAAGCAGTATCTAACGGTTACTCACAATTATCCTCGTTGATGTCATCATCGATTGATACGATAATTACCGAAGACGAATTCTCCGCGATGATACGTATTTATGATACTACGATTAAAAACGCTAGCGTTTTTTCATCTATTGCAAAATTAGACATTGTAAATAATAATAATAATAATGTCGCAAGAGATTCAACTACTTCAGCGGATAGCAGAAAATACCACTCCGCGGAAAACAAGCATGATATCAATATCGTCAACAAACCCTAAATTCAGTGTGAATTTTCCTTCACCTGTTTCAGTAAAGGAAATCGCGTTGGCAAAATTACGAGTGTATCATAGTTGGCCTAATATTAGATCGGTTCCATTTGGTGGTCAGAGACCTAATAATTCTCTGGTATTTGCATATAGGAATAAAAAAGATGACACTCCAGATTGGAACGTTGTTTCAATACCAACTGGATCCTATCAAATTGAGCAAATTAATAATGAATTACAACGTAGAATAAAATCCATTACTAAAAAAGAATCAAAAATTGCGATAACAGTTCATGAACCAACATTATCATCTACAATTGAAATAGGCTCTCCTGGGTATGTTGTAGATATTTATAACAGTTCAATAAGAACAGTATTAGGATGGCGCGAAGATCCACCTAGAAGTGCTGGTAATTCCACACCCGAGCCTGTAAAATCTGATTACGTCACTGATGAAATAGGACCTGAAAATCCATCAAAAACTTATAAAAAATTCGAGGATATAAACTTCACAAAAAGATATCGAGGTAAGAATGAATATGGTGAAGATGAGTGGACAATTCCACTTTATAATGATTATATCCCACAGGAAGGTGAAATTCTGGAAATACATGAAACAAGTCCAGCAATCGGAGATATTGAATCCCATATCTTCAAAAAAATGAATGATGATTTTAAATTGTTATTACCGTCGTTAAGATCCGGTCTTCTCACACAAGCTGAGTTCATTAGTGTAGTCGCCGCGGGTAATAAAATCATCGATGACATGGAAATATTTAATTCGAGGATTACTAATCTCTTCACTGATGAAAATAACCCGATTTCAAGAACTAGTTCAGCCCAAGATTATAAAAAAAATATAAATGAAAATCCAAATTATAAATTACCAGGATATAACGTTCCCGAGTTAAAGAAAAAACTCAGAACTGCCATCGACGAAGGATTTAATAAAATTTATCAATCATGGAAAGATAGCCAGCCGAAGCCTATTATCCTCACTTATAATAATTCTCCCGACGGCGACGGTAGACATATCGCACCGAACAATGTGGATATTTCATCGGTGATCGCACTTAATTTAACGTGTGATGTAATCGAAGGAAGTTATCAAATTAATATGGAACAATCAAATCAAGCCCGACAAGGTTACATTCTTTATTCATTTGCACCAACAGCACACCCCCCCCGATTTTTAATTGTTGAGAATCCGACTAATCCAGTCTATATGCAATGTCAAAATGATTCACTAACTAGAATTAATTTTACACTCACCGATCAGTCAAATAATTTGATTGATCTACGTGGTGAAGTATTATCGATTAGTCTGTTTGTGAAAAGCTAACAAATAATTTGGTTAAATAATTTGTATTAATCAGCAGCAGGGAGGGTGAAATGACAACATATTTGCGACGTAGATGGCAGCAATTTCGAGGGTGGTTATGACAATGTATTTGCGACAAAATCGCTAAGGCTCCATTTGTAAAATGGGGTCTTTATTTTTTTTTTTTGGTTAAAATATGAGATTTCGTAGGAAGGTTCCATTTGGCATTCTGAGGCTTTAATCGATTTTGTCGCAAAAATTTGTAGGGTTCACCCTCCCTGCTGCTTAATAATAATAATAATAATTTTTTGCTATAAATTATTTTGAGTATGTGCCACAAACATGACCTGCATTGACTTCATTTTGATTAAAATCTGAGTTGCTTTACTTTAGTTAATCACTCCCTTCTGTGTGTGTGTGTTGCTCCTTTTTCTTAAAACGTCATTTGTACATAGCTTGAATGTATTTACCAACTATAAAAAAATGGACTTTTGCATAATTGACATTGAAAAAGTAACCCATTTTCTTAAATGTATGAAATGTGTTAATGAGTACAAGAAATTTATATTTGGAATGCTTTTTCTCCTTTTCATTTTACTTGCTGGATATTTACCTTACAACCTTTGAACTCAAGTAGGTGAAATTATAGAGATGTGTCATGTGATCATCATGGATTTTGTAGAGATGAGGAATTTTCATTAATATGCTTATTAACAGTGTATCAATAATAAAATGTGGACAAGTTCATGGCCTACTGAGTCAAACATCTACATAATCACACTGACCGTAGTAAATAAAATGTAATGCAGCCAGCTAAGCATGTAATGAAGGTCAGATTATAGTCATTCTGTGGCCGAGTGGTTAGAGCGTCCGCCTCGGATGCGGGAGGTCGTGGGTTCGATGCCCGGTCGAGTCATACCAAAGACTTACAAAAATGGTACTAACAGATGCCTCGCTTGACGCTCAGCATTAAGAGGTTAGTGTTAGGACTGGTTAGCTTGGTGTCAGGATAATGTGACTGGGTGGGACATCATGATACATGTATGTGGCATGATGCCTCAGTGCTAGATATCACAATAAACTGCCACACTGCAGATATCGTAACGATATGACTGAAAAATTGTTTAATCTACGTCAAAAATCATAATTACATCACATCATTCGTTAGCATTTTCAAAGGCACAATTATAACAATGAATATTTACGGAGCCGCATTCCTCTTTTCCCCTCTTTCACATAAGTAGCCACGAATGATTTCATAAAATGACACATATAAACTAGTCAAAGATGCCCTGCCCAAGCTCATTCATATAGACTGCAGATCCTCGAACTCGTAGACGGACCATAATCTAGTGCCGACAGGGTCGAAAACTCCAGAAGTTATCACCATACCAGTTGTTTTTCCACAGACTTTAATGATAATGGTTTGTGAAAATAAATATCCTTTCTATCCTACCTCAGCATGCTTGTCACATACTGTCAAAGAGAACAATGTTAGATTGTCAATTTGACAATGATAGAGCAATGTATTTTATCGCATTTAAGAGAGATAACTCTGCTTGAAGTACACAGGGGTAAGAGTTATCTAGTCACAACAGACATTTCCAGTCATGCGTACCACACTTAAAAAAAAACAAACACCCCCCCATAAAATACAAAGTATGATCTAGATATTAATTAACATAATCTCACATATTGCAAAGAGTCTCAACTTTTATTTAAAGCCTAACAAAGTATAACTCTGACACAAGGCACCAATCAAAAGATTCACAACTAGTTTTGGTGTTTATTTCTAAATAAAATGCTTCTTTACCTTTAGCTCCGCTCACCTTGGGTTGTACAATTGGTATGATTATAGGCCTATGCACGTGTTCTGTTTTAGTTAACGCGTCAGGAAAACCGTGCTCGTGCTTGCATCATCTGGCAAATCAAGATAAACATGTATATTATAGTTCAAAAAAAGAGGGACACACAATTTCATCCGCACTTGTTGTGAAATCAGTAATACAAACGCAATGTCAGTAATTAAAATAGTAGACAACGGAGGACACACCATCACCTTGACGAACATCGATGGATACCACATCACTTGTTTCACACCACCCAAGGTTCTAAGTGAAATTTTTAATAACATTCCACATCTGAAATGTCGATATGACGATGTGTTCGTTTGTGCTCCAGTTAAATCCGGTACTCTCTCTCTCTCTCTCTCTCTCTCTCTCTCTCTCTCTCTCTCTCTCTCTCTCTCTCTCTCTCTCTCTCTCTCTCTCTCTCTCTCTCTCACACACACACACACACACACACACACACACACACACACACCTTTGCAACGCCATTTTTAATATTTGGACATTGATGTTGGGGTCACAGGCACTTGATTCCTCGGTAAACTAATATGAATTTATCTTTAATCCGAGTTTCCTCTGACCCTCCCGTCGCATTTTTTTATACTTGGGTGTATTGTCACGGTCAATTGACTATCGAAAAGTTAGTATTCGTCGACAGCTTTTGGTTTTGTTATTGTACAGTCGTTGACTGGCAGGTCTTGCAACCTTGACCTTGCATCAAGATACATCTGAATGATATCGATTAGAATATTATTTATTTTCTCAGAAATTGTGAATATAACATTCTTTTCTTTAATGAGCTTACAGCTAACAGCAAAGATGAAATTACAGCGTTGATAAAATTTTCCCTGGAAGTCTCCATTTCTAATGCTAGCCATATAGCTACACAAATCTCGCAATATACCTGTCAACGGCAACAAAGTTCAAATAGTCACGTGATATCTATAATAAACTATTTTTAGTTTTGCTGTAGGATAAAAAAGATGAACAAATAAATGAAAGTCACGTAAACTTTATGGATAAATCAAAGAAAGTCTCAAAAATTTTATTCTGTAATGAAGGGACAGAAATCTTTAAATGTTGCAAAAATCGTTAGAGAAAACCAGATTCACCAAGCAGAAAGACAATAATAGGGGTTCCGAGGGGTCGAAAGCGCTGACCGTTACGGATTACTGCCATTTTACCTCTGTCTGCGTGAGTTCAGACTCGGCTATCGTGGGTAAGTGAGAAAGCCTGCTTTAGCTTCTCGTGGGTCGGTGGTTCTTTCCTGGGTTTCCCACGGTTCCTCCTCCACCATTGACACTGGCCGCCATGTATAGCTTATCTTGTGCTGAAAAAAGGCGTTAAACCCTGCAACATAATTTTATTTTTATTATTATTATTATTATTATTATTATTATTATTATTATTATTATTATTATTATTATTAATTACAGTATATTTCCTTGGTATTTAATAATATATACAATGGTATTACTGAATAGCAGACGTGTTCATTCATCCATAATTAATACATACATGGTTGTACTTGATACTACATGGTTGTATTTGATACTACATGGCAGTATTTGATACTACATGGTTGTATTTGATACTACAAGGTTGTATTTGATACTACATGGTTGTATTTGATACTACATGGTTGTATTTGATACTATAAGGTTGTATTTGATACTACATGGTTGTATTTGATACTACAAGGTAGTATTTGATACAAGGTTGTATTTGATACTACAAGGTAGTATTTGATTCTACAAGGTTGTATTTGATACTACAAGGTTGTATTTGATACTACATGGCTGTATTTGATACTACAAGGTAGTATTTGATACTACATGGTTGTATTTGCCACTACATGGTTGTATTTGATACTGCAAGGTAGTATTTGATACTACAAGGTTGTATTTGATACTTCAAGGTTGTATTTGATACTACAAGGTTGTATTTGATACAACATGGTTGTGTTGTATTTGATACTACATGGTTGTATTTAATACAACAAGGTTGTATTTGATACTACAAGGTTGTATTTGATACTACAATGTTGTATTTGATACTACAAGGTAGTATTGGATACAAGGTTGTATTTGATACTACAAGGTAGTATTTGATACTACAATGTTGTATTTGATACTACATGGTTGTATTTGATACTACAAGGTTGTATTAGATACTACAAGGTTGTATTTGATACAAGGTAGTATTTGATACTACATGGTTGTATTTGATACTACAAGGTTGTATTTGATACATGGTTGTATTTGATACTACAAGGTTGTATTTGATACTACAAGGTTGTATTTGATACATGGTTGTATTTGATACTACAAGGTTGTATTTGATACTACATGGTTGTATTTGATACTACAAGGTAGTATTTGATACTACATGGTTGTAGTTGATACTGCAAGGTAGTATTTGATACTACAACGTTGTATTTGATACTACAAGGTTGTATTTGATACTACAAGGTAGTATTTGATACTACATGGTTGAATTTGATACTACAAGGTTGTATTTGATACTACAAGCTTGTATTTGATACATGGTTGTATATGATACTACAAGGTAGTATTTGATACTACAAGGTAGTATTTGATACTGCAAGGTTGTATTTGATACTACAAGGTAGTATTTGATACTACATGGTTGTTTGATACTACATGGTTGTGTTTGATACTACATGGTTGTGTTTGATACTGCAAGGTTGTATTTGATACCGCAAGGTAGTATTTAATACTACATGATTGAATTTGATACTACAAGGTAGTATTTGATACTACAAGGTTCTATTTGATACTACATGGTTGTGTTTGATGCTACAAGGTTGTATTTGATACATGGTTGTATTTGATACTACAAGGTTGTATTTGATACTACAAGGTAGTATTTAATACTACATGGTAGTATTTGATACTACAAGGTAGTATTTGATACTACATGGTTTTATTTGATGCTACAAGATTGTATTTGATACTACATGGTTGTATATGATACTACATGGTTGTATTTGATACTACAAGGTAGTATTTGATACTACAAGGTAGTATTTGATACTACAAGGTTGTATTTGATACTACAAGGTTGTATTTGATACTACATGGTTGTATATGATACTACATGGTTGTATTTAATACTACAAGGTAGTATTTGATACTACAAGGTAGTATTTGATACTACAAGGTTGTATTTGATACTACAAGGTAGTATTTGATACTAAAAGGTTGTAGTTGATACCACAAGGTAGTATTTGATACTACAAGGTTGTATTTGATACTACAAGGTAGTATTTGATACTACAAGGTTGTATTTGATACTACAAGGTTGTATTTGATACTACAAGTTAGTATTTGATACTACAAGGTTGTATTTGATACTACATGGTTGTATTTGATACTACATGATTGTGTTTGATACTACAAGGTTGTATTTGATACTACAAGGTTGTATTTGATACTGCAAGGTAGTATTTGATACTACAAGGTTGTATTTGATACTACATGGTTGTATTTGATACTACAAGGTAGTATTTGATACTACATGGTTGTATTTGATACTACAAGGTTGTATTTGATACTACAAGGTAGTATTTGATACTACATGGTTGTATTTGATACTACAAGGTAGTATTTGATACTTATAATGATCAAATATAGTTTGAACATTGTCACCTACAGTTTACAATAGTATACATATATGCATGCATGCATACATACATACATACATACATACATACATACATACATACATACATACATACATACATACATACATACATACATACATACATACATACATACATACATACATACATACATACATATATACATGCATGCTTGCATGCATGCATGTATGCATACATACATACATGCATACACATACACACATTCATACACATGCACACATCCATAAACATTCACACATTCATACACATACACACATACATACACATACATGCATACACATACACACACATACACACATACATACACATACATGCATACACATACACACACATACACACATACATACACAGATATATATATATATATATATATATATATATAGAGAGAGAGAGAGAGAGAGAGAGAGAGAGAGAGAGAGAGAGAGAGAGAGAGAGAGTTTTAATAAAAGTATAAGATTGAAATTCTCCTTTACATCGTATTAAATTAAATTGGAAGCAATTATGCACTATATAAAATTGAGACTAACATTTGATTTGCTTTCGAGTTGCAGCTGTGCGCTGTTTTGGTAAAGATCACAATTGTGTGAACAAGTACATTCTCCTGTACTTAAAGGTTAACGTCGACAAATTTTAGACATTATGAAAGCTGATGTTAGGCAATCATACAATTAGCTTGTACCCAAAGGTCGGCAAATTGATGATTCACTTTTTTCCTGTGGGAAGGGGGTAAGAGTTTGTTCTAATTATATAGGGTCGGATATATGTATAAAAATCCCAGCAGCCTCCAGTAAATATTAGTCCGTTCGAGAATCATAGACAGAATCTTCTTTTCCTTCCAGTCGTAACTCTCGCATTGCCGAGTTCGCCAAAAACAGAAATGAGCCTTATCAACACTGTTACGAGTGAAACCTTCATCTTCAAAAGTGCCCGAAGTCCCTCCCTCCCTCCATTCCTCCCTCCCTCCATCTCTCTCTCTCATACACATACACACACACACACATTGCTAAGTTGCTGAGATATTTTCGAAAATATGTTTACTCAGACTCATTACTCGAATTAAATGTTCTGATCCCGGAGTAGACCCCACTTTGCCACGAAGCCCCAAAGTTTGTTTGGGTGGGTTTTAGTGGGAATTTGGTTATCGTTTTCTAGAGGGTGATTGCCTTCGGTGTTATTGCCCGGACTGAGTAAATATCAATATAAAGTGTGAAATGTATAGGTGAAATAGAGATCTGAACAGATATATAAAACAGAATGACACGAAAAATAATATTTTGATCAATTAAATAAACACTCGTGATAATACACTACATTAGGAAGCTGCATTTCTTTTTTTTATTAAATCATTCGCCGAATATCAAACACAAATATACTTATACATATTAGGGATCTCTTTTAAATTACAAAATTTGTTCATCATACAATCGAGTGAGATTTATAAGTCATTGCCTTGTACAACTTCATAACCTGCTTACTTCCTGCTTAATTCCAACTCCACTGTGACTGTCCTTATTGGCTCGTTCCGCTTTTTTTCTCGCCTCCAAAACTCTCCATTGTCTCGCCTCATTCGGCCCTCAAAGTCTGAGTGAGTAGGTGGATACATAAGTACGTGATACTTGGATAAGTAGGTCGCAGATACGTGCAGTGAAGCTATTTTCCCCTCGTGCTTTCAAGCTTTGCTTGCTTCTACTCCAGAATGGTGTCTTTCCAGACATCGTTCCCATGGATAACTATTTTACGGGACAATTTCTTCTAATTTAACCTTCGGAACCTCCTACCTTTTGTTTTCCCTTGCAGATAAACGTAGACACTATATTTTGCGACGGGACATATTAAAGCCAAGATGTTTTATGTCGGAACCACGCCCTATATTTAGCGTAACCAATCTGGATTAAATATATATCTCCCGCCTTATATAAATAGGCGCCAAAATTGTAGTCTGTCTGACCTGAGATTTCCAATTTCAAAATCTGATATTTCCTATATCAGATTGAATTTAACCGTATCCTTCCAGTGATGATTAAATAAACGAACGCTTAATTAAGAATCACTTCTCTCTCATGATGCAGCCATTACAAATCCGTACATTATGACGATTTAACACGCCATGGTCCCCGTAAATCAAATTGTTCGCCTGCCCAGGTTAATGTGCTCTTCCTAGATCGACAGTATTGTGCACCCTTACAGTTACTATTAGTGTTACTAAAACATTACAAATATAATATTAATTGTCCTCTAGTTTAAAAATTATAAAAAATTACAAATGTGACGTAATGCTTTGATCTTAACGACATGTATAACAAATATTATTTCTACAAAGATGACATAAACTTTCTATACAAAGTTGTGCCTAAGGAACAATCGCGATTTCGTATTTTTTAAATTTTTGTTTGATAAAGAAAGAACGGACTGAAGATTGCAATTTTTGTTTGGGAAAATAGCTTTTTTCTTAGCTTTTGCGGTTAGAGATATAACGTGCCATCACTAACCTTTCAAATTTTTTTTATGACTATACGAACTGAGGAATGTTGCTCTTGTACACGCAAAATAATTGTGGCTGAGACAATAAATTACATACTAATTTCAACAGCCCAAGTATTTACGTTAATAATTAATCTCTAATTCGCATATTATGCTGCGGAAAATAACTTTGCTTCTGTGGTACAGAGATTGTTGTCTGCTTGTTTCATCAATTATGTTGACGCATTCACGCACATGTTATCACTGTGCCACGTGGCGATGTCCAAAGCTGTAGACGACATTGTCTGCCACAGTTCCTTGTCTCTATAAACATGTTCGTAATGTTAATCATGTGGACAACATACGTAAAGTCACAATACTGTTGGTCTGACAGAAACATTTGCATCTGGTAGTATATATATATATATATATATATATATATATATATATATATATATATATATATATATATATATATATATATATATATATATGCTATAAACTGACGACGAACAGTACGAAACTAGTAACTAACTAGCCTGAGTGCTTTCGACTTTTAATGAGTCTTTTTCAAAGGCAAATACAAAACATATATACGATAAACAAATAAACACAAGAACGTTGTGTTTGTAAACCTCTACATGGCTGTCTTCACTTGTGCTAAAACTATAAATATAACCAGCTTGTATAGACTAGATGCGGAAACTGAAAACGTTGTATAATTCCCTACAAGTCTACAAGCCAAAGCGACATCTATTTTTACTTTTTGTACATATGTAACGCAGATTATATCCCGGATATTTGATTCTATACCGGTTATTCTTATAGTAAAAATTGAAGAATAATAAGATTTAGAAAATGTTAAATTTTACTAGTGCATAGTTTTCATTTTCTAGTCTTCTTGATTTAGACCGCTTGGTTTCAATGTTCTAAGGCGGCGTATCCAGTATGATTCCTTTTCCTTCCTGGTTTCGGAACTCCAGTTGTGGTTGTTAGCAATAGCGATAAATATTATATCACTGAAAGTGTGGCCAGGGGAGGAGAAGTGTTCTGCGACCGGGCTTCTGTACAGCTTTTTGTCATCCAATCAGATCTATGAAGGTTTATCCTTTTGTGTAGCTTTTCAGTTTCTCCGACGTACTGAAGGCCACAGATCTTACATGTGATGAGATAAATCACATTCTCTGTTTTGTACGTTTTGTTTGGACCATGCATGTTTAGTTTTTCTTTAGTCACTGTGCTAGTGAATGTCTTAGTCTCTATCATATGTTGACAGGTTTTGCATCTTTTATCGCCACAGGGTCCAGATTGACTAGGTTGGTTTTGACTAGCGATTGGCGTTAGCTTTGCCCTGACTATGATGTCCTTTAGGTTTTTTGGTCTCCGGTAAGCTACTACAGGTTTGTTCGGAAGTATTAGGTTTAGTATGTCTGACGATTGAACGGTTGGCCAGTGGTTTGCGATGATTTTACCTACTTTGGGATTGTCTGGGTGATAGGTCAGAATAAATGGTATCCTATCAACCTTTTCTTTCTGTCCATATCTGAGTAGGTCATCACGGTTTGTTTGTTTGGCCCTTTGGATTGCCTCCGCAATCAGGTCTTTGTCGTACCCTCGGTAAATTAAATGTTTAGCCAGCTCTTCAGACCTTTCTAGGAATCTTTCATCGTCGGAGCAAATTCTGCGTATCCTCAGTGCCTGGTTATATGGAATGTTCTTAATGCAGTGTTTTGGATGACAGCTGGTTGGGAGGAGATACTTGTGTTTGTCGGTTGGTTTCGAGTAGATGTCTGTCTGTAATTTGTTTTCCACAAGTCAGGTTGTTGTGTCCAGGAAAACATGGTTTGAGTTGGAAATTTCTGCCGTGAATTTTATTGAAGGATGGAACAAATGCAGAAAACATTCAAAACGTTACGCAATGAAACTGATGTATTAATTCGCCTAAAGCATCATTGCACTTTCTTGCATCATTTCCTCGAAACAAATACAGTCACTAAAGGTCTTCAAATTCATGTGAAACCGCAAATTATTGGCAAGAGTTCAAACAGATTCAACAAAAGATGGAATAAAATAACTCACGACGCTTCCATGAAACTCACAGCCCTACTTAGTAAAAACGTAAATCATCAATATTTAGCCAAATCAGCAACCATTAAAGAACTAAAACTTCAGCTCAATTCCGATTCAACAGAAGAACAATTGAAAACGTTTTACTCCAAATTAAATAAACATGAAAAAGACTCTCTTCGAAACTATACAAAGTCAGAGATAGAAAACTTAGAAGTCATGATCTACAACCAAATGACTGTTGTGAAGAAGCTTCAAAGAAACTTCAATTGACGAAATTTCTTCTAAAAACAACCGTAAGAAGAAAAATCGCCGCAAAAGGAAGAATCGCAGGAGTTCTTACGCATCACTGCTTTCAAGCGCGCGATTTGAGTGCTTACTTGCCTTGTCTTTGTACATTTACTTCTTTTAGTTCAGTCAAATGACTGGTCTGTCTGCGTGTGGGATTGGGCTAATGTAGATATGTGAGAAAGCTTGCCAGTAGCTTCCAGTGGGTCGGTGGTTATTTCCGGTGATTTCCCGGTTTCTTCCTCCACCATTAATACTGGCCGCCATGAATAGCCTATCGTGTGCTGAAAATGGCGTTAATCCCAATAACAACACCAACAAATGACTGGTGATGTTTAGTTATTCCCAGATGAAAATTGTGAATACCTGACGTCAAATATGGTGACAATGGCAACCTTCTTGACTGGTCTGCTCTGTTTGCTCCTTCTAGCTGGATAATAATGTTGATATTTGTGTAATGGTTAATTGAATTTTTTGACCTTCTTGATGCAAGTGGGCAATATTGGTTTCTCGAACACAAGTAACTCATTCTTTAATTTTGAATATACATTTTCAATGTTGTCATAATGTTGTAAGAACGTTATTTTGTGACCTTAAACAACAACGTTGTGGTAAAATTGAAGCAAGTTCACCAAATCACGTTGCCACAGCGTTATATGACGACATTGCCACAACCTTAGTGCAACGTTGCTGCAACGTTATTGAAACATTGAATTGTTAGCGCTGGGTTCTTAATTACTATAAAAACAAACGTTTTCGTTTTATAATTGTGAACGGTTTGTCCTTGAGAGAAAGCGGTATACAATACCGAATGGGTGTCACAGAATATTGAATAACTGACAATTTGCAATTCAGACTTCATTTTTTGGCATTATTGATGATTACTGCTCATCGATAAGTTTACTAAAGGGTCATTTCTCCTAACACATTTCAAGATCTGTTCAGAGAAAGAAAAACTAAATCGGCTCAAATACGGAAATACAGGTGTAAACAACATATATAATGGCAGATAAACTGTCTAAATGAAATAGTAGTAGTTCCTAAATTGATATTGCTACTGTCGCCATAAAAGGGGTATTGCTAATGTGGCGGTGTCATTTTGTTTTCAATGATATAGTTCAATATATCATTATTAACTATACGATAGAACCTAATATCTCGCAACTAAAGGTATCTTTTTTATTACTACAACGTTGTATTTCATCCAAATTATGGATTTTTTGTAGTAAAGAATAATTATTTCATCCTCCATATAATAAATATCCTTATACTATTTAGTTTTAATCTGCATGAAAATGGTATTTCATAAATAAGCTACTGAATGGCACTCACACGCAGAAAAATCCCTCTGCAGGAGAACAAGGGCATGATGTATCGTCTCTCTGAAGATGTCTGATACATCATTCTTACATATATTAGGACAACTTTTTTGAGTAAAAGTATATTGAAATTTTCTCTAAAACGTATTAAAAGTAATTTTTCATTAAATTATAATGGCAGTAATTTGCCACTAAAATATACCGAGATCAATTTGATCTATTTCGGTACTGCGACTGTATACTATTTTAATGTACATCGTGCTTTTATGAGCAAGTGAAAAAATAACATAAACTGCAATTCTCATGTATCCAAAGGTCAGCAAATTTTAGACTTATTAAGAAGATGCTGAACAGGCAATTTTGTTCGATCTCCAATAAATAAGCTAAATGATTTACGTGTTCCCATGGGAAAGGACGAGAGCCAGTTCTGATTCGAGATGAACGAACACAATTATCTAGATAAATGTCCATAATTGATCATGCGGACACGTTCAAAACTACGTATAAATTGAGAACAAGCTCGCGAAAAAATCACTTCGTTCATTGAAGAATCAGAAGACTGTCTTTCCTTACAGGTAAGAATCGCCGGTGTTCGCAAATTTCTTGAAAGTATGGGAACTGTTTTCTGTTGCGATTTTCATGGTAAGGTTCATTCAGTCTATACTTGTTTTTTTGCAATATTGTGAGTTTTTGTATTTTATATTATAATATAATAGAATGCTTTATTGTTTCAAAGCATTCATATTAATTTATGGTAAGTATTATCGCAAAAAATGAAGTTTCCACCAAATTTATGTTTAGATTTAATTTGGAAATAAAAGATTTAAGTAATAAAGAATAATGTTTTAGTTACTTATTCCAAATTATTATTCTATTTTAAATTTAGTAAAATACTTTTCTTCAAAGCGATTGTTACTTTATATTGCAACTATTGAATTTTATACTCTTTGTCTATCGCAAATTTAGTCGAGATCTAATTATCGGTATTATATTCTAAATGGCAGAAATTATGCAAATGTAGGAAGTTTGTAAGCTCAAAAAAAGTATTTTTTTATATGTATTTCGTGTATTTCAAATATAAAGGTTTTATAAGATGTATTTTTAGAATGTATTGTTATATATCTATATATCAATTATTTAAATGTTCATTCATCGAAGAATCAAGACTGTCTTTCCTTAAAGTCGTTCCCGTTACCTCTCTTGCATGGCTTTTTTTTCCGCCATATGCAGCCGTATCTACACCATTATAAGTGACACCTATGTTGAGAGAGTCTGAGCTCTTTCTTTCTCTTTTTCTTTCTAACAATAAACATTTCTATTTTTTTTTTCTTTCGGACAAAAACATTTCGTATGTTATGAGTATTTCCATCTCATAGAAATAAACGATAAGCTTATGAAAAACCGTTATTTGTTTCAGTGTGGGTAGAATATTTTGAAGCTGCACGGAAATTAAATTCGTTATTTACTTATGCATAATCTGTTTTACCATCTTATATTACAGCTTTAATTTTACAATTTCATAAAAGACAGTGTTAACTTTCGCGAAAGACTAAACATTGAGATTCAAACTTATCCATCGTCCAACGGAAAATGTTTGCAGATAGCAAACTGTATACGATACTCGCGTTTTAATGCTATGCTTCTTTATAACCAGGAACACACTGGATATGGGAGATAGTGTCCATGCTGTTAAATGGCAATGCAGAAATCATTCCGTTATCAAAGTATACACAGATGCTTGAGTGTATGCCATCTGAAATCATAGATGAGATCCCTTCGCCACGTGTCCTCAACAGTCATCTCCATTTGAGCCGCTTACCCAAGGAGGCTCTAGAAAAGAAGTGCAAAATTGTCTTGATCTTGCGTAATCCGAGAGATCTTGCTGTCTCTTATTACCACCATTGCAAGGGGATTAGTTGCTATGAATACGATGGAATGTTTGAAAACTTTCTGCCCTTGTTCCTTGAAGGAAAGTGTAAGCTAATATTTTGTCTGCAATAACATTGATGGTATAGTTTGAAAATAAATAGGTCATGAAAACGCAACGCCCCTCCTCCTTCAAAATGGAGCTATGGGATGTAAGACCTTGCGTACTCTACGGTGCACTATACAGGTCATGAGACATGTTTATGACTACATAATGTGATTCAATACTTTGATAAATATATTTTATCCTTTTTCTTTTCATTGGTAGACTCGATAGTTCTAAAAAAAGGTTTTTAGATAGATAATGCTTTAGATCAGTAAATTAAACCTATCCGTCCTTTATTGAGTGCCAACATCGTGAACTTTTTAAGATTTCGAAGTTTAAAAAGGGTTTCTGTAATACAATATTTGGATGAAAGAGTAATGTCCAGAAACATAGATGAAATTACATAATATAAGCAATACGAGTTCTTCATTGGGAAATGGCATTTAAAGCAGACAAGTCAAATTAATTAAACAAGCACTTAAATTTACTTAAAAAGGTTTTAAACTTCAGACTGCCTCGGAAAAAAAATTATCTTTCATGTTAGTTTATCTGCTTTCAATGCTCTGACTTTCTGCACCATAATTTGAGAATATTCAATCAGTGACTATTTAATATTAATGAATTAAATCCCTTGTGTATTCGGGCGCACCATGGGATAGGAAGTGGTTCTTATTTGACTGCGTTTCTAACACTGCATGCATTTAAATAAGTGGAAACATTTGTTTCGGTGTGCTTTATTATATAAACTTTTTCACTTGACATATTGCGATTGATACTTAAATTGTTGATTTTTGTGATGTCACTAAGATCCAAATTTCGATTAGTCAATTCTTGACTTTAGTGGTGGTTGCGTCGCAACGTCTGTTTTACGGTTTCCACTGATAAGTCAAGCTTTGCTATAATAAAAGAACTATTAACATTAGTAACTCATTCCAATATAACACTGTTTCCCTTATTTACATGAGCTTGTCATGTGTAGATGTGTATACGAAGGTATATGATGAAGCTCGTTGTAATTTATACTAGTTAAAGAAGCAGCCGTTTATTTTATTAAATATATATCTTTCTCGTTTTCATTTCAGTGGTGTACAATAATTTTCTGGATTACGTTGTAGAATGGGAGAAAGCAATGGAGGAGCGATCAGAAATTCATTTGATATACTACGAAGACATAAAAACGGTATTCTCTTACACGGTTTTTCGTTTCCTCTCATTTTAAATTTATTTTTGTTCTTTTTTCTCAGACTTAAAGTGCATTTCTCTTCTTGCAAAACTAGCATACATCTTTAGCTTCACAAGAACTATTTGCATTTAATACGAGATTTCACGTGATTTATTTTTATTTTTAGGATCAGTCATGTGCTTTGTTATTGCCATAATGCTTGTCCCATCATAAACTGCTAAAAATGGAATCTTGTAAATGTTTGATGTTTCAAGTTGTATAATATCTACATTTACGCATCTTTAAACAGTTAACTGTAATAATGCAGTTATTCAAGCTCAGATGGGTAATTGTCTTTGTTGGAGAAAAATTGTGTACAATGAACTGGAGTTGAATACGAAAGTAACAAGGTATTACAGGTAGGATGTTTGTTGCAATAACACCAGTGAAAAGCAAACTAGTATTAAAGCAATATTCTTTTAACTTTAATCTACACCTACGTTTTTTGAAAAAACGCGACTTTGTATTAAAGAAAGTTGGTTAAAACTGTTCATGTATAGGATATTATTGGTTTGGTCACGTGTTCAACTCAACGGTTTTGTGTATATTTTTGTAACATTGTTTCACGTGGGAAGAAAAAAACGCATAAGTAAATCGTATAACACTTATACTGGAATTTGTCATCTGATTGTAGGCACGTCGTAACCATATCATTATGGGTAGCACGTGACCATGAGGCCCTTAACAGATTAAATATTGACAATTCTTGCTTGTATAAATCTAGTAAACTCTGTTAACACCACTGTTGAGTCTTGTACTTCTGAGTGAAGTCACATGTTTTAGCTGTAGCAGAATTTGCTGAAAAAAACGTAGCCAATGCTGCTGGAGACGGAGCTTTTCATTTAGAATTGCTTTTCCTTTTCATTGTAAATTAAGAAATATGTGTGTTGAATCATGTATGTCAGATATTGTAGTGAACGGCAAAGAAGTAGAGGCATTATCACAGTACGATGTCAGTTTCTGCGTCCTTGTAGTAGAACTTCTCTTTCTGGCAAGTGATTGTTTTTCTTGGGGCTTTTTAGTTTTCTTCACCGAAATTTAGGCACCGCAAATTCTTTGGGTCTGATGCTGTATTTGAGCGATTTTGTTTAGCTTAGTTGTTTCATTTTAATTAGATTTTACAATTATTGAAAAAATAATAAACCTTCTAAGAACCACTTTTTCCATTTCAATTTTTTTCTTTGTGTAGGTAAAATATCCGTCCAAGTTAAGTGAAAGTAATTTACACGTGAAAGTAATAAATGTCGGATTGGTATTTAAAAAATGGTTTCAATATGAAATACACTGCATTTGAGATGAAAATCGTGGTATTTTAAGACTATTAAACAGTTTCTACTTTCAGATGTTATATGGAAAACACAGCCTTATCATGAATTCCTTTAAATTGGTTTTAACTAGTAGCACATCAATCACTTTGAGGGGCTGTTATAAATAAAGCTGAAAGTAGATATGAACTGTATTGATGATTTATATTGACTCCGTTCTTTCAAGCCTAGATGATGGAACAAAATCAAAAATAAAACAAATGATTATTTTCTTCATGTTTTTAAGTGTTTTCTCCCCGAAATTGTTCTATTAAATTTTATCAGAAACTTTTTTATTTAGTAAAATCATTTTAAAGTTTGCATTGAGAATATTAAACAAGTATTGTTTTATGAAATTTATCAACAGAGCTGAACAATTATATGCAACAAGAGTTCTTCCAGTGTTTGGCGATTAATCATTGTATTTTCTTCAACAATTGTGTTATTGTGCTCTTCTGAATGATTTTTATGCAATTCCGAAGACAATCTGTTTTGATATAGCGTCAAGAACTTTCCAATACTAAATAAATGTGACCTTGTTTTTTTATGATGTGACATCAGGTTCCTAATACAAATAAAGCTTTATGTGAATAATATGTAAATTAATACGGAATACCTGTTGATTTCATCTGCAGTGGTCCTTCTCTTTACGATATAAACATTCTTCTGTAGAACTGCCTTGATGAAGTCGTTAACCTTGCCGTCTTTCTTGGGGTGGCTTGTACTGATGACGTATTAAGGGAAATATCAGACAAGTGTAACTTCGAGCAGATGGAGGCTAATAAAGAGAAGCATATTCCGGAGGAAGTGAGAAAGGCGATATTCAAAGAAAACTTTTCGATGTACAGGGAAGGTAAGATGTTGTTTCCCAATATATTGTAATACAAGTACGTATATTGCAGTGCATTAGAGCTAGGTGATCGGTGGGTGCCGTTAATCGAAATGCAAGTTTGATTTCCACTTGGTGAAAGTTATCTCTCTTACTTATTTGATTACATTTGTGTCATTCTGAGTAAATGTCTTTGTATCCAAAAATGCAGTCTTGGATTCAAGGCAAACGTTTTCCTTTCTGTCAGCTTCAATTCTACCCTCACCTCGTCACATGCCCTCTCTCATTTAATTTTGAAAAAGTTCCAATTTTGTTGGTTGTTAACTTTGTTGATACGTTCGATGAAGTTGAGCATTTAACATGTGCAAAATAGTAGTATATTTTCGTAAGTTCATTGTAACACGCACCTTTTAAGACAGTGTTTCTATGCAAGACATTTTCCTTCTCGCCTCATCTTAGGTACAGTTTATTTTTTATGTAATGATTTTTTTTTAAGTACAAGTTCCTATTTTGTATAGTTATAATATACAGTCTGTAGATTTATAACTTCTCTATATTTTATGTAGCTTGCTTTTGATTTACGTGATTTGTTATTTTATATACAGGTCAGTTATTGCTTAAATGCAGTTCTATCTATCTGCTATCCGAATATGTGTCAGTAAAGACTGCAGTGTATGTTGTCCTGCGTTATGTCACGAGTTTTTGTATTGCTTGTGTCAGTACTCTCTGGCGACTAGCTATAATGTGTCTGCGCATATCTCCACAAACTGGTCATCATATGCTTTTTACGGCCGTTTCTCCACATGCCTTTTGTTTCTGTTTATTATTGCTGCAAAACGTCATGTATAGTTGCCATTACTTACAACATGGATTAGATTCCTGCTTTAAACAATGGCAAATCTAAGGAGTTTCGAACCTAGGTCAGTGGGTAAAAGTTGTTCATTACCCTGTCTGCACGCACAAGCCCATATTGCTACTTAGTTTGTGTAATATGCACTCATGGGTAGCAAACACTCGCATTACGACCAAGTAATTGATTCTCATATATACAGTAAATGCGACTTACTATGAAACATCATATATATATATATATATATATATATATATATATATATATATATATATATATATATATATATATATATATATATGAGAGAGAGAAGTAATTATGGATCCATTCTGTATGGTGAATATTTGTAATTCTCTTTCTGTGTGTGTGTGTTCGTTTTCTTTTCTCAGACACCCATCTATCTGTCCCTATGTACACACTTTTAAAAGATTCCTATACACAGATGGCTTTATCAGCAGGATTGGTTGAATCTGTCATAATGATGAATTATATATTTCAGGAGCGACTGGGGACTGGAAGAAAATCTTTACAGTGGCCCAAAATGAATATTTTGATTCCATGTTTTTGGAGAAGATGAAGAAGTCCAAGTTACTTCGCAGATACACATAGATCATTATTACTTACTCCTCAATTCAAACATGGTTGCAAAGAGATATTTGCTGATATATGGACTATTACACGGTATACAATAAAATTGTTCTAGAGTTAGAATCCATATCGTGGACAGTTAACGATTGAATGGAGGAGCTACTGGTAATTAAAATTTATTAAGCTCGTATATATTTATTGAAGTTTGTAATACAGTTTGGTTAGAAACATTTGGATAGGCACTTGATATTGGTATAGACTGTACATATATGCAATAAGTGTAATATAATAAAACAAAGGAACATTTACCGACTTGTTATGCACTAATTGATTTCGTTGAATCAAACAGCTCTCTCCGCTGAATTCGTATGAATTTATCTAACTTTAAAACAAGGTAGTATTTAATTCAAAGAACTGAGGAAAATACAAAACGTAAATCTCCAGTTGAAATTGTATATTGTTACAAGTATTTAGAAAAATGATTAATCAAAAGTAGGTCATTTAAACATTGGAACTTCTATGGGAGAAATAACAGTGATTTTTTTTACATGGGAATTGTACTAGGAGGTCAAAAGGATTAATAGCGTCAAGAGCATAGAGCGTCAAACACATTAATGGGGAAAAATTACGACATCAACATAAGCAAACAGAAAACATTTATGCAACACAGACAAATATAGTTTTTATTTCATCAATGAGATTAGAAGAGTATATTCGTTCTAGGCAAATGACTGACCATGAAGAGGGCCGCTGTGATTGTTAACCAAAGAAAGCACACTGATGTTCTCTTCCTTGTACTTTGTCTGACAGTGGGAAACTGCATTTAGACTCATTAGACAGCATTCTCACCGGAGAGCCTTGTTTCTTCACATAAATTCTTTTCGAAATAGCCATATCTATAATGTTCGTGTTAGACCGTTATGACTTCATATGCATTGGTCAATCCTGGTTGAAGAGCATTATAGTTGAGGATTCAGCTTTTGTGCACAGCGAATCGATGCGACACATTTGAGTTGTGCGAAAACTAGATGATTTATTGGGGTTTCTCTGCAGTTTAGACGAGGAGTAATGAATGGCAGCTACTAAAACAGCCACGATCACAACTGAGGAGACTGATTTTAATGGGGATTTAGCCATTTTATTTCCCATTCTTAAGAATTTGTACCAGAACCAGTTTCTTCCCCTCCTTCTCCATCATTACCATGAGTAGAGGATTTTAGACAGTCACAGAAGGAAGAACTAGAGACATTTTTACAACCACTGAAAAAAGCAGAGCAAGCCTTTGTTATTCGTAAGGAACAGAAAGAAGTGGAAAGAAGAAATATTGAAGAGGAGAAGAGAAGAGAAAGTACCAAGGAGCAGGAGAGAATAATGACGGTCAAACTTTTGACTATGTACTAGCCTTTTTCCGTGTTAAAATATGAGACAGATGTATCACACTTCTTTAACGTAACCCAAGGGGAACAGATCTTTCAGTACAAAACATTCGAACCAAGCTATTACAATCTCTAAACTCGCTACCATTGCTAGACCATCATTCGCCAACAACTACCAAGTCATCCATAGTATCAGGAGAATGGGGTCTTCGTAGCGGCAAGTGTATAAGGCAGTTGAAACTCATCGTGTCCAGTCCATGAGTTTGTTAGGAAAAAAACATACAATAGTCTTTTTTAGGGTCATGCACCACTACAAAATAGTTACTATTCACACATTATTATATCAAATAAAACATAAATCCCATTTCCCATCATATTTTGATTTATTATTTGTAATACGATTTTCTGCCATATGATTACTGAGACCAGGTTAATACTGATAAGCCAGCTATGTATCCTGATATATTCAATAACTTTCAAACTCTTTTAATTTTTAAGTTTAATTTTTTAAGAAACCTTAATTTTCAAGTAAGGATAAAGTAAATTAGAACTAGCTGAAATTATCTTGAATTTCCATTTAGTTGCTCAAAACCAAATTACATGCGATGTCACTACCAAACAGCAGCAATACCATTAAGATGATTCATGCTGTGAGAAACAATATGAGTTTAAGCACTAGCACTTTATAAAATACACCATTACTCCCATAACCGCACCTAATCGCACAGGGGTATTCTCATTATGTCCGTAAAGAAACAGAACCAAAAACATGCCCCAATCAAACCTATGCATCAGTTTTGATAGCAATCAGGCAAACATTCCAGCCCCAAAAATCTCCATCAATTCTGCAAAGTAATTAAATACCACCATCATACCTATCTACTGAATTAAATGAGCACATCAGAGTTGAAAAGAGCAAAACATGATTACAGAAGGAAAATAGGTTTTACTATAAACACAGAGCTAAACAGACACATAGGAGTCAGACACCAAGACTATCATACGAAAGAGCCCCCATTCGAATACCAATAGAGGAATATACCACGAAAAACTAAATTATGCACCAGCGAAAAATAAAACTCCCCACAACAGACGAGATGAGGACAGACAAAGGTAAACATCGAATGAAGAGTCCACTTTATCAAAAAGCTCAATAAATATTACAATAGGAAAAGACAGAACGTACATAAGACGCATAAGACGCAACATTGGTCAACCTAACCAGTGGAATTTTTTCAGCGAGACTGGAGGGGGGATGCAATCCTTTATAAGGGATTGCCAACGCAATTTCTCTAGAAAAGAGAGATTGATCAATTTGCACAGTTTTTGTTTTGTATGTTTGCATGTTTGTATGTTTTGGTATTTGGATATCTTGAAAACTAATTTTCACCTTGTGTCTACGCAGCTGAGTGTGTTTGTATGCGATAGTATTGTAGTGTCTATAAATCCGTATTTCCCTTGTTTTTGAGATAGTGTAAGTTTTTTGATACGTTTCGTGCATGCGTATTCGTCTTTTGTTTTTCTAAAGAAATTCCCAGACCCAATTCATGTTTGAATTATGTAAAGTTTAGATAGTTTCTTTTACGACTTCGCTATAATTTCTTTTTGATGGTTTGTGTGATGTGTGTTTTGTACAAGTTGATAATTTACTTAACGTCCGTACCTTGGGCATATAAAACGGACAGACAGTTCGTCAATTAAAATCACAATTGAAACCATCCTAGCCAATAGATTGAAACATCACTTAAAAAGCAACAACCAATGTGGTTTACGTAACAAGCGGTCTAATACTGACAAATTACTGAGACTCGAAGCTGACATAAAACTTGCATTTAATTAAAAAATGAAATCAGATAGAAATCTCATAACCGTTTTCCTCGAACTTGAGAAGGCTTTACACCTCGTACGGACCAAAGGATTAATTGCAAAATTTAATCACTTCGGAATCACTGGACGCATGTTGAACTGGATTGAGAACTTTCTCACAAAACTAGAGTAGGGGTAGTAAATACCTCTTAAAAAATGGAACTCCACAAGTAAGCTTACTCAGCCCCACCCTTTAATATAATGAGTAACTACTTGGATCGCAGCCTCACCTCAGCAAAAGAAAATATCTTGCAATTTGCTGATGATAACGGAATCTGAAGAGCTGGAAACCCCGCTAGCAATCAAGTTATCTCAGAAATGCAGCAAATCCTTGACAATAGAGGGAGATGGGCTGGTAAATGGGGGTTTACGATATCATATGATATAACAGTAGCAATAATCATTACAGCAAAAAGAACCATACAAATTATTTACCCCCAATCTCTACATCCAAAACCAAAAAATCAAATATGTTAAAGTGGTAAAAGTCCTAGGCATGTTCCTCGACCAACATCTTGATTGGAAAAATCTCTGACCACTTAACTAAAAGTTGCACTAAAGACCTTAACGTACTAAGAAACCTTAAATGAACCACCTGGAATCCAGCCAAGAAACCTTGGTAACTATCTATAGAGAGCACTTAAAAGATCGTAACTAGACAATGGTTGTCAGCTAAACAAACATACCTAAAAAAGTGGATGCCATCCAAAGGAAATCGCTACTTGTCTGCACTGGCACCCTACCCTCAACATGCTTAGCTGAACTGCACATTCTCACTGGATAATTGCCACTAAATTTGAAATGCAATAAAACTTTCTCAAACTCATTCCAAACGCTCCTGGCGGAAAACAAATTCATGAACTTAGGAGAAAGTTGATCAAGTACCTTGGATAAACTCTAGACAAAGGATTAACATCAGAGCTACTGAATACGGAAATTGAAACAAGAGCTCAAATTAAAACCATAATTGCAATGGATATACATGACACCTATTATAGTTTCGTAAAATATATACTGATGGATCCAAAACACCTGACCCACCCAGAACAACAGCAGCAGTGGTTATCCCAGAGTACCAGATCACGGCTCTATATATACAACAGAATTCTGGGTTATTATCGAAACATTAAAATGGATTAAAGAGAATACCACTCCAAAGTCAGTAATCATAAGCGACTCGGTGTAATTACATCAATAACTAAAACAACTATCCACTATTAAACAAATAGAATTCGTGTGAGTACCTTCACATATAGGAATCGTCGGCAAGAAACAAGCAGATCTAGTCGTTAAAAACAAATTGAGAGCTCCAAATCCTGCAACACTCAAATACAGCACTACAGAAGCCTTAAATATTGCTGAAAAATACATGAATTTAAAATGGTAGGAATCATGGAATTCCACACACAAGGTCAGTAAACTTTACTCCACACTAAATGAAGTTAACAGGTCCATGAGACCAATGTAAACAGCTCGGACCAAGACTTATCAACCGAATATTAGCAGGCAAGATAAAGCTTAAAAGTAGTTTTGGAAAGCACTTGGTCCAAAACCCATAACCATAAGCTGCTACCACTGTCATATCATAGAGGACCTCCAACATATCTTTAATAATTGCTCACAATATCAACCGGCTAGAAAGAAACTGCAAATAGCTCAACAAGAAATTGGATCCCCAACAACTTGCCCGGAATTTATAAGAAAAATCAACCACAATATTAAACTAACAGATCAAGGCATTATAACATTAAAGAAATGAAGACTTAAAAATATAAAATATAAAAAAATCCCGAAAATAATCATTTATCGGCATGGGTGTCTCTGAAATGTCGATGGGGATCTGATTACTCGGCGGAGACAATCGTGCAGCTTAAAATCTAATCAAATAGGGAAAATTTATTTTACAATATACAAAAAAAAATCACACATTAAGAAAGTTAAAACGCAGCAGACTGCATGGGCGTCTCCAAAATTAGCAATAACAGAATCCGAAACAAACAAAATACAGCTGAATAGATTAAGGAAACCAAGCAAAATCAGATGCAGACTAACTCAACCACCCTACAACAACAGCAACAACACTCTTTCGCTCTCTCTCTCTCCCTCTATCTCTCAAAATGTCTCTACCTTACATCTCCTGTAACACCCATATTTCTTAATTTCTTATAACCTTTATTAACACTATTCTTTCTTAACCTAATTACCAATGATGGCAGCCATTCTGTTAACGAATTTCCCTAAAAACAGACATTATAAGGTGGTCCGAATACCAGGATCATCAGGGCCTGCCACACAAGTGGCAACGTGAACCATCAATGAGTTTCAGTATAACCTCGTATAGAATCATATAAGGTGGTCACATTTCAATTACCATCAGGACTGTCAAACAAGGCTGCAAATAAATACTTTACGTATATCCACAATCCTAATAAACGTTTGGCCAACCCAAGACATATAGGCCCTCCTAAAGCCAAGTATGTTACATAGGACCCAAACTTAATAGCGCATATAATGTGAACTAAGCCCAGGGCCAGTCACACAAGGTGACAAATAATAATAACATACTAATGGCTTTCATCAAAGATATCTCTTTCTTAAACAGCACAGAGTATTGCCAATCAATATGAATCAACTTTTTGACAATAAATACGTTATCTATTCAAAATTCGTGCAAGGCGCAATTTTACACCAAAAACTATGGCGACAATGAGCACTTCCTGCTGACTCGAGCCTACTGCCAGCCTCCGTCCCCATTGTCTCGCCCGGACATTCAATTTAACAGCATGCAAAGCAAGCATAAATATACTTAACCAAATATGAGTGTGCCACAAATGTTTCTCACTAAATATAGATTGATAAAAAGCTGCCGAAACACGAGTGCGTGATGGGTCTATGCCCCCCCGTGACAAGCATAACATTGAGTTAATATGGAACACAATCTTTCACTGCCTGACGGTTTATTTAATAGTACAGCTTGAGTGCATTAATTCCTGAGAAAGGTAGTTTTGAATCCCTCTTCCAAGACTATATAACAGCCTGCCTTGAAGGCATTAAACAGTGGCACATGCACAATATGTGCGCACGCCACTGTAATCCAAATTCCAGTCCAGTCCAATTGGATTCATTCAGCAGCGAACAGGAAAATGAGCAAGACGTGCAACCAGCAATGATGCTAGAGATGAAGATGATAAATCATCCAGGCGATGAGCTCAATAAGAGGCACTGGCCTCTTAGTAGCCCATGTTTGGAGCTTAAGATCACACGAAAGCAGGACAACATTGCTCTTAATATGGGACAACCAAAAAGAAGCAAGAAAACGGTCAATTAGCCGTAGAGGTGGCAAATTGCAATAACAAAGGAAGCCACTAATGCAGATCCAGTTATTGAGTAGCCTGCAGACTATAATCTTGAAGAACACAAATTTCAGCAGCCGTCTGAGCTATATAGAGTAACTTTCCCAATTAAATGAATAGAAATAAATTTAAGGAACCGGTTAAAGGTCTTGACTCTCCAGGAAACACCGAAACAACAACAATTACAAGAGACATTCGCGAGTATAGGAGCACAAATTCCTAAAACAAAACGCATAAACACGGCAGAACTCTGACCGTGAAGTTCAAACGGATATTTGTATGGTAACCACCAGCGAACACTCCCGTAGAACCACAACCAGAGTCGAAGCAGACTTGAAAATTTTGTTTTCTCCTAACGATGAAAGTCAAGGAGAACAAGAGACTGGAGAGATAGAAGACGAATAAAATGAAGAAGAGGAAGATGAATTTTACGGATAAGGAAGAAACTGTTGATCATTGGGCTGGGAGTAGCGATTGATGATGTTAAAAAGGTAGGTCATTACATCAGCTCTGTCAAGTATATTGCCTACATAAACCCAAAAACCCGTAAGCCAAGGTCACAGCAATGGCAATATGGAGTTGAAATCTTCTCTCGGTTCTACCATAGGGCTTGGCATCAACATCCTATTTAGAGTCTTTTGTATAAGCTGCTGACTACTTGTCTGAACTACATGGTTATGAGACATTTCTTTACAGACCAGCGAAGAAACACGCGGAGTGCAGAAAAGAAGACCGACACGGATTTTTCGGTCAGCCTTCATCAAACATCCCTTCTTAGGGTTCTCAGAATGCCTTATTATTATAGGGATTCCATTTTGACTTGGAATCTTAATTCGATTACCCATAACACTGATCTGGTTCTTTATCCACCGATACAAATTTAAATCTTATACTTGATAGTGGCAAAACTTTCTGTGTCGCTTAGACTATTTAGAATAGAAAGATTCCGGTAATGATTCGTGTGCACTTATTTGGAAATTTAATTACGAAATGGGAAAATTTTATTGTGTGTGCGATTTTGATTTTTCACGTAGCTTTAACAATTTTTCAGTCATATCGCTACGATGTCTGCAGTGTGACAGTTTATAGTGATGTCTAGCACTGGAGGCATCTATCCGCAGACATGAAGCATGATGAACTACCCAATAACACTATACTGACACCAGGCGGACCACTCATAACAGTAACCTCTTAATGCTGAGCGCCAAAGGCAACTGTTAGCATATTTTTTGTAAATCTTTGGCATGAATTGGCTGGCGATCGAACCCACGACCTCCCGCATACCATGCGGGCGTTCTAACAACTAGGCCTCCGGAGCGGTAGGAAAATTTTATTCTACATTAATTATTGAGTGACTCTAATTGCAATTGTGGCTTACACAAAATTGATTATAGGGAATCTTGATAATTATACAACTGGGAAACATTTTATATATAGTAGGTCTAGCGTTTCAGGTCGACGCATCCATCCGAGTCTCTTCCTTCCTTTCAACTTAGACATCCAAAAAGACGAGTGTGTGGGTTGAGTCCCACTCATCTATAGACTATGTGGCCCGATAAACGTGTATGCATGGAACCAGGTTGACGTCATCAAAGCTGTGTCCAGCCACGCTCGACGTCTGATTCTCCTTGGTAGACACCTTAAATACAAGTTATGAGTGCGTGTAGGGTAAATTCCCACTCTGGATAGTTCTACAAACAGGTCGTTTGGGACTTTATTGTCCCACGTCCTGTTTTCTGAATTAAATAGCATTCTGAATGTGCTGGGGGATCAGGCAATGTTTCCTTCCCCCACGAATAATTATTAACCCACGTATTGTTGTATAAACTGGCCGCGCATGTCTGAACGTCGCATGTGACCTTAATTCAATTCAAATACGGGAACAGTTGTAGCGCCTAAACGGTTTAATTTGTTTTTTAAATTTCGTTTCTTTCATTTCTATTAGATGGAACTGTTGGAAAAGGATGAAGATGGCATTAATGTATATTTTATTTCTATTTAAGCCTTTTTAAAAATACCCTATTTTCAGGACAAAACTGACACACTATGTAATTGTCTGCGTGGCTGAACGTTTTCAGGCCAGGACAATTTTATATTTTATTTTTCTTAAGATAATATAGTTTTACATAATAGTTTGCATATGTCTAGTATTTTCTTCCACAATTCAGAACAAGAGTATTTTTTCCAGCTATTTGGGTCCTGGATATTTATTTTGAAAAGTAACTTTTGAATCCATTTGTGGGCCGAAATATTGTTTAAAAAAGGCACAGACCCCCACCCCCGCCACAAATACTAAGTGGTCGATCTACGACCCTTATCAATTTTCTACGTTTTTTTCATATCTACATGGGTCAGTATTAAATTTTCACTCTCTGTAATAAATATCAAATTATATATTAAAAAAACTTTTATCTTAACATCAAACATTTATTCTGTATAGAATTTGTACCTCATGAAGGTAAATGACTGGGTTAGGATTTAGCCGATATCGAGTGGGTCTAAAGCATTATCAGAATATATATATATATATATATATATATATATATATATATATATATATATATATATATATATATATATATATATATATATATATATATATGTGTGTGTGTGTGTGTGTGTGTGTGTGTAACTGATAATGCACCCTCCTCTCTCCCTATTGTTGCCCTACTGTTTTCATTTAACGGCCTTCGGTTGTCACTCCGTCGGTTAGTTTGTGGCTTTTCAATGCAAGAGTTATCTTTTTGGAAAAGAACATATAAAATACTCTATATATATATATATATATATATATATATATATATATATATATATATATATATATATATATATAGATATATATATATATATATATATATGTATATATATATATATATGTATATATATATATATATATATATATATATATATATATATATATATATATATATATATATATACATATATATACATATATATATATATATATATATATATATATATATATATATATATATATATATATATATATATATATACATATATATACATATATATACATATATATACGTATATATATATACGTATATATATATATATATATATATATATATATATATATATATATATATATCTATATATATATATATATATATATATATATCTATATATGTATATATATATATACCGTTATCTATATATAACGTGATCCGTGTTTGTACCTGTACACTCTGGCAAGTCAGATAAGCATCTAATGTAGTTGGAGTAAAGAGGTAGACATCACTTTAGCAGCACGTCTCGTCAAAGCAGTAATACAGACGCAATGTCGGTAGTTAAAATAGCAGATAACGGAGGACATACCATGAACTTAACGAACATCGATGGATACAACATGGTTTCTTTCAGACAACCCGAGATTGTACGTGAAATTTTTTACAATATTCCACAACTGAAATGTCGACACGATGATGTATTTGTTTGTGCTTCATCTAAATCCGGTACGTATGCACCCTCCTCTCTCCCTATTGTTGCCTTACTGTTTTCATTTAACGGCCTTCGAGTGTCATTCCGTTGCTCAGTATCTGGCTGTTCACTTTTGCATGAATTTGAATAATTTGTGGAGGGGGTCGTTTATGGCGACTCGGTGTCCCAATACTGCAATAAGGATAATTATATTGTTGTTCATTAAAAATAGTTCTTTTTAAAAGTTACACTTAATGTGGATTTTCAAACAGGCATTGCATTTTGGATTTATCGCACAAGCAAGTTACCAGTTTGATCCTGAATTAGATCAAATTGTTATGTACTTGTATATGAAGTTAAACATACTCACGAAAAGAAAAATCGTAGAGTTCATGAAAAAAAATTTTAGAAGTCTGTAGCAAGGCAGCGCGATTTCATCAGGTATATTTACCATTCCCAACACACTATCCATCCATCCATCCATCCATCCATCCATCCATCCATCCATCCATTTATATATTCATTCATTCATTCTAATCTTGTGATAAATGAATGGGTTAGTTCTGCTCCGTATGATAAAATATGATACCTTGTTTAAACAACATAACAACATTGAATGTCTAGTGAAAAAAATAGGTCACGCATTTCATTTTGATATATGGAACTGTCTTGATATATGAAGAGGTTCAAGGCTGGTACATGTTAAAGTTTCCTGTTATGTCAATATAATCAAATCAGTTGATTGTTTGCGCCCAGACACCGGTTTCTTATCACATAAATATTGACCAGACCTGCTCTCAATAGCGAAACACTGAATATCAAAATAAATTAATTTTTTTGCATTCAAATCGCTAACGTCGTATATCAAGAAAAATAACACATCCCCAGCCGAGTGAAACCTAACCACTCATCCCGACCCTAACCACAGGACATAAACCAGAGCCTGTTGTGTAAATTATGAGTTGAATGTAATAGAAATATCTAAGGTACTAGACTTTTTGCTTCTCCTCACAGGGTAGGGGCACCATACCTCCGCCATCATACATGATTATCAGGTCATTTGTAAGTTGAGAATTGCCTCATGTCTGAACTTTTGAGCATTTCATTGACTGTGTGGAATTTTAGTAAAGTGTTTTAGTCACACAGCATTCCACTTAGACCATCTTACAATAACGACTTTCCTGAAACATAATTATATGGTGATACAGAATGTCAAATAGCAGCCTGTCAGGTAAGTTCAGTCTCTGAAAATTTGACTAATTCATGTGGGAAAATGCGTCTTTGGCCTGACTCAGCCTGGGTTCGAATCCGCGACCTCCCACATCCAGAACTTTCGCTCATACCAATAGGCTAGAGGATCAACTATTTACAATTTTAACTTGCACGAGAATCGCAATTCATAAGTATGCTAATGAGTAACACTTAGAAAAAAAGTCCTTTAATTTGAGAAAAACTTTAAACAACACGGCACCTTGCTTCTCATATAAGACTACTTCTTTCTACCGGCTTCTAATTATAAGGATATTTTACTGGCATCACACACACACACACACACACACACACACAAACACACACACACACAAACGCGCGCGCGCGCATTTAATCACATACACACATACGTACACTTTGGACTTGCTAAATGAAAGCACCAGCTTTATATATATATATATATATATATATATATATATATATATATATATATATATATATATATATATATATATATATATATATATATATATATATATATATATGTGTGTGTATGTGTGTGTGTGTGTGTATGTATGTATAATGTTTGGGTGCAAGATGTATTATACATCATGATCACAGAGGACCGGCGCTAGTATAATTTGATAAAATATACGCAAGTTTAAATTTTTAAATCTTGTTGTACGTTGTCATTAAATCCATGTATGATTATGAAACAAAATTTCGCGCCACATTGCATAAAATAAATACAGACACATTAAAAAAATCTATGCAGTTCATTTCAAATTGTAGACATTCGTTTGAAAACGGTGAATTTAAGACACGGGATTTGAGACATGATGTATTTTCTCTCTTGAGATGTCAGATAAATCATTCCTGCATATATTTTCCGCTGTTATTTGTTTGTAAGATTTTAACCGTGTGTAGAATATTTTGAAGTCTTGCGGTAATTAAACTCATTAGTTACGTATGTTTAGTATGACTTTTTCCTCCTTGTATTAAAGCTTTAATTTTATACGAACAATTGCGAAATACTCCGAATACTCTGATGCAACCTCTTCCCTCATCCTACGAAAAATGTTTGTACACAGCAAACTGTGTATAATACTTACATTTTAATGCTTTCCTTCTTTATTACCAGGAACACACTGGACGTGGGAAATAGTGTCCATGCTGTTAACTGGCAAAGCGGAAATCATTCCGAAATCGAAGGTGGCACATATGCTTGAGGCTATGCTCACCGAAATCATAGATGAGATCCCTTCACCACGTGTCCTCAACAGTCATCTCCATTTGTGCCGGTTACCCAGGGAGGCTCTAGAAAAGAAGTGCAAATTTGTTTTCATCTTGCGTGATCCGAGAGATGTTGCTGTCTCGTTGTACCATCATTGCAAGGGGATTTCTTTGTATGAGTATGACGGAATGTTTGAAAACTTCCTGCCCTTGTTCCTTGAAGGAAAGTGTAAGCTAATGTTCAGTCTGTGTTTGCATTGATGCTATAATTCGAAAACGAATAGGCGCACTTTATGAAATCGCAAAGCCCACCACCACCCACCACCCACACACACCACCATCACCACGTACACACAAATGGTAGTATGTGATGTGAGACCTTGCATAGTTAAAAGCGTACTATACAGCTCATGAGACATCACTGGACAAGTTTTTGATGTTTAATTCGTTAATTCTATAATTTAGTACACGAAACGTACAAAACATCATTCCTTTACACGATGCTAATATCGTAAACTCGTTAAAATTTCAAGTTTGAATGGGTTTCTGTAATATAAAATTAAGATGCAAGAGGTTAGTCCAGAAGTAATAAACGGTGTAGTATAATATAGGTCATACGAGTTCTTCTATGCGAAATGACATTTAAAGCCGACAAGCAATTTTAAATGAGCAAGTACTTGAATTAAGTGAAATAGGTTTACGCTTCACACTGCCACGGAAAGAGTTATCTTTCCTTTTAATTTATCTACTTGAGGGATGACAATCTGCACCGCAGTTTTAGATTCAATCAATGACTATTAAGATTAATTAATTAAATATCTTGTGTATTCGAGAACACCATGGGATAGAAAACGCTTTTTATTTGATTGAGTTTCCCAACACTGCAGGCAGTTAAAAAAGGGGAAAACTTTTTTGTTCAAGTCTGATTTGTTCTATAAAACTATTATCTTGATCGATTGTCATTGATAATTTAACTTGCTGAGTTTTGTGCGGCTAAAATATCCTAATTTACTAGAGTGGGTTTGGTGTTTGAGCATTTCAGTAAGTTAATGGTGGTTGCATCAGTGTCAGATTAAAACCTGTGGAGGCCCATAGGCAGTAAAAATCTCAAGAAGGGTGGGGGTGGGGGTTTGGGCTCGCAAATCATCTCCTAATATGTTTTCGATATTTAAGAACCAACACCTTTAATAAATAAAGGCATGGGGCCCCAGAGGCCGGTGCCTGCTCTGCCTATTTGGCAATCCGGCACTGGGTTGCGTCGGAAAATCGGATTTACGGGTTTCGCTGACTCGTCACACTTTGCGAAAGTAATCTATTAATATTGGCAAGTTGTTCCAATATAAGACTGTTTCCCTTTTTTACCTATCATGTGTACGTATGGATGCAAAAGTATATGATGATGCGATCTGTAATTTGGACGACAGTCTAAAAAAACAGCTGTTTACTCTATAATATATATATATATATATATATATATATATATATATATATATATATATATATTTATATATATATATATATATATATATATATATATATATATATATATATATATATATTTCTGGTTTTCATTTCAGTGGAGTACAATAATTATCTAGAGTACGTTGCAGAATGGGAGAAAGCATTGGAGGAGCGATCGGAAATCCATTTGATATATTACGAAGACTTGAAAACGGTATTTTCTGTCAAAAAATTTTCTTTTCCTCCTCCTCGATTTTTAAATTTCTTTTATGTTCTTCTTATATACGAACTTCAAGTGCATTTATCTTCTTGCAAAAGTAACATGCACCTTTAGCTTCACAAAAACTAGTTACATTTAATGCAAGACATCCGGTTATTTCTTTTTCTTTTAAAAACAGCCATTTAATTTGTTATTGCCGTAACGTTTCTCCAGTCATATGTCCACTCTTGAGTCTGAGAGAAATAACATTAAATAAAAATATTTAATTTTATTTATGTGAAGATAATGAACTAAAATGACAAAAATTAACCCCGGTTTAGCATGAAAAAATCTTCATGTACTTTGTGCTTTCTTGAGAAGGAAATCAAGAAAATCGATGTATTGAGTCACATTTTGTAAACTAAGCTCACGAGCTCATATGAATAAAATACTCAAGCTATTCCTAAAAGATTTTAAGGTCACCGCTCTTGAAAATTATTTGTTTATAAAAAGAATGTAGTAAATCTGAGTTTTTCAAAATGTATGTAAAATTACCTTAAAATGTGAAAAAAGCGAGAAAACTGGAATTTAAGAAGAGTCTTTTTACTAAATATAAAACCAGATCTCACGTCTTCTATGGGGATTAGAACACAGTTTGTGTCAAAGCGTGTCAATGAAATATCCCCTCCTTCATGTAATTACAAAAAGACCTGGTTTTATATCTCTGCCTATTATTTTACCATTATTTTTCTCAACTTTTCCATGACATTTAAGAAACATTTCAATATAATTTTTTTTTTTACCATCGTGTTGACCCAGAGTCTGGATGGGCTTAGCAGCTATAACCATGTTGGATTTTGCTCATTTCTACTACTTAATTTAAGATCATAGAGTCGTTACAGGCAAAAATTATTGGGGGAAAATTTTTTATAGCGTCAGAATTGTTCATGAGTCAAACTTGTTTACTGGGTGGAATATGTTTGGAGTGAAACATGAAGGATAGTGTAAAATTATGTTATTATAATTCCAAAAACACACCAAACATATACAATCCAGCATCCGTGTTTTGATTACTATATAAATATGTTCCCCTGCAATCCAACGAAATGGTAGGATATGTTGATACACACATTTCAAACTAACATATAAACAAACTTTGACACAAGAGAGAGGGGTAGGATCAAAATTCCTCTTGGACAAACGCACCCGAAGGGGTAGGATATTAGCCACTTAGGTGCAGCCTCCCTCGCCCCGTTTAGATTTCTTGCAATAAACGATTTTATTATGGCTTTCAATGTTTAATTTTTTTGGTATGAATCTAAGCAATTTTAAAATGCAATTACCGTAAGTGTTTGATTATACTATGAATATATTTATGGCTTCTTTTTGTAAATCATATGATTCTTAAAATGGATTCTTTTATTACATGTTTGAAGTTTTGAATTATATAATTCTACGCTTAGGAATATATAAACAGTTAACTGTTTAATATTGCATTTATCCAAGCTGAAGTGGGTAATTGTTCTTCTAGGAGAAGAGTGTGTAAAGAGCTATAACTGCAATGAACTTCAACTAAGGGTCAAGGTAACGAAAGATATCACTGGGAGTACTTTTATTGCAGTAACATCAAACAATATAGATAACAAGTATTATGCATTACACAACATAAACTTATATGTCTTGAAATCATATAGTTTGTATTACAGACATGCTATTTAAAATTTAATTTGTAGGATTTTTGTGGGGTTGGATTAGGTGTTAAAATGATTACTCGGTTAGACTTAGATATTATGCATGTCGGCGTATTCTATGTAGTATTGTAGTAAAATGGATTCAGTAAGTTTTATACTTATGCATGATGTTTTGAAAACTTAACTTGCATTCTTATTACGACTCTATGGTCTTAAAATAAGTAATATGGAAGAGTAATATAGTTCCTAGAATACAAAGTTAAAATTTAAAATAGGAACTTACGGTATAGCGATGTAAATCCCAAATAATCCTAGAATTACAAACACAAGTCCTAATAAATAAAATTCTGAATCAACTTTTGTGGGAATCTAAATTAAATCCAACCATAAAGGTGTTGATGTGTCTATGGTGGTCTGCGTCGTGTTGATGTACCAACAATCTTTCATTGGATCACAATAACCCAATACAAGAATATATCATTATTTAAAACTTCAACATCAATTCAAGTCTCTGTTTCCAAGAATGTTATTTTTGGAGGAGCACTCTGTATTTTTATCGAAGGATCTCTTGAATCACATAATTTGAAAAAAATAAATTCCAGCCCAAATGAATTACAGTACTCTACAATAATACAACTGATTCTGCCTCAGGGTTTTCTAGCATGAATGAGTATTTTTCTAATAACAAGATTAAGTAGTCTTCCACACAATTACCATTTTCTAAACAAATATGACCTAATGGAAAATAACCTTCTGGAATATACATGAAACATGAAGGATAGTGTAAAATTATGTTATTATAATTCCAAAAAACACCAAACATACCTGGAGGATTCATAATGCTTACAAGATTAAGTCTTGGTTATAATTATAGCTCTTTTACTCAAATGATAATCAAAAGTGTTGTAAACAACAGGTAGACCTGGCAATTCATGGGCAATTTCCAAAGTTCTAGACTCGGTTTGAGATAAACATGTTTACTACAAAACCAAAATTAATGATTCAGACCAGGTAGATAAAATCCAATATATAATGCCTCATTATCAATGGCATATGATGAAATAAAAAAACAAACAAACAAATGCAAAGTAAATATACATATATAAAATATTTTGTATTAAATTGTTTCGCTGCCATTACGCATGATGCACATGATGTTACAATATTAGAAATTACTAAAATGCAAGGGAGGCTATTGTACATCATACTAAATATAGTTACAATAAATAAATAAATAAATAAATAAATAAATAAATAAATAAATAAATAAATAATAAAAGCACGCTCAAATACATAAACAATTTTATACAAATTAACAATGAAAATACATAATACTATAAATATCAAAGATCAAGGTGCTTATATCCGTCCCCTGAGAGGCTTTTGTGTTTGGGTGCGTTTTTCTAACCCCTCTCAGGGAGCTTTTGTCTTAAGTGGGGTTTTTGTCCTGGAATCTATAATGGAAGGTGGCTGAAATATATACATTTACACACACATCACTATCACGCAAAGATACCAGACACACACACACACACACACAAACATACATACATACAAACACAAAAGGGAAGAAAGTGTTTACAGACACTCTACTATACATTTACATGCAAACACTATCATAAGTGAAGGGAGAAAGGAACCCATTTATCTTTCCAGAAAAGTATGTCTTTTTATCTTCTTTCTCTTCCTCAATATCTTCTGGCGCCTCATAAAGTGGTCCAGCAATTTATCCAAAAAAGGAACAGCCACTTTCAACATGGGTCCTATCAGCGTGAGTTGAAATCCTCCTCAACGAATGAGCATTTTTTACTGTTGGATATTTACTTTTTCACCATTTGGTGAGGCACGCTCGATGTCTTTTATAATCGTTGTTACTTTGTCTTGGACAAAATTACCTTTCATTCCAAACATTCAAGCAGAATTCACACTATGTATCGGTAGTTTCATTGGGTGCTTTCTGACGGATTTGTTTTAGCATCGGCTTTTATTAGTACTGTTTAAACATACCAATGTTGATCTAAGCGAGTAGAAGTCCAGTTCTTTTCCTTTCTTCGAAAGAAGGTCGTGGCTTGGGACGTCGATGGTGGTGTGTACTTCTTGGTGACATCTATTGTTTCATGACAAAAAAACTCACTTAAGTGAATTGTATCACATTCTTATCTTTATACTGGAATTTATTTCCTTTGATTATCGGCACGTCGTATCAACATCGTTATGGATAGCACTCGACGATGAAGTTTTTTTTTTAAAGCACTTTTAAAAGTAACAATTCTTGTTTGCATAAATCTTGTAAGCTTTGCAACACCGTTGTTCGGTCTGTACTTTTTGTCTAAACAAAGGTCCTTTATTTTAGCTGCTTCAGTTGTTGCTGAAGAAGAAGACGTTATTGCTGTTGCCGGAGAAGGCAATTATCCTTTAGAAATGGGTCTGCCTTTTGTTGTCAATTTAGGAAATATATGTGTTAAATCATATTTGGCAGATATCATAGTAAACGGCAAAGAAGTAGAGGTAATGTCACAGATTGGTGTAGTTTCTGGAGTGTGTACGTCTCATAGCAATACAACTTCTCTTTCTGGTAGGATATTTTTTTATGAGGCTTTTATTTCCTTGTGTAAAATTTAGGCGCCACAGCCTCTCTTCTTTTGGGTCTGCAGCCGTCTCTAGCGGGCTTTGTTTTTAATTGCTCTTGGTCATGAGAATCCCCTTTTGATGTGAGCAAATAATGAATATCATTCGAGCTACTTCGACCAGGTTTCAAAATCATGATTAGTTTGAGTATCGATTCTTGGATTTGCAAGTTGGGTATGTGAATTATCTCTTGAGGCAATTGACATGTAAAATTAAACCTTCGTAATAAATGATATATGTTTGCTATTAAAATAAAATGGTTCCAATGTTGCATGCACTGTGAATAATAAAAAAAATATGGTATCGTAAAAATATCGAATATGGTTTAAACACTCAGCAGTTAAAATAAAGATATGATCTTTTTTTGAATTTCTGGAAATTCTTTTCGACAGTAAAATGTCAGTCGTATCGAGAGGCTCTAGAAAAAAAGTTGAATTTACATATTCACTGTAAGTACTGTTGATCTTTTGTTTACATTTTTCTTTCAAGTCTATATGATGGAAGAAAACGAAAACAAATTAACAAACAAAGGAATATTTTTTCATGTTATTTTCGTATTTTCTCCCAAATTTTTGCTATTAATTTTTTGACAGGAAGTTTCTTAATTTAGTAAACATATTTAAAAAGGTTACATAGAGAATCTTACACAAATTTTAATTTGCTACTAAATTTATCAAAAGATGGGAATAATTTATGTGCAACAATATTGCTCCCAGGGGGCGGTGATGCATTATGATATTCTTATTGTGTCCTTTTGCTTCTGAAAGATTTTCATACAATTCTGAAGAGGAATTGAACATGGGTCCTTTTTGGCACAACGTCAGGAACTTGCATATTAAATAATTGTAACGTTGCCGAGTGGTACGCTAGAGTGTCAAGCTATTTTCATGATATAAGGTCAGAATACAAATACAAATAAATCTGGGCCCTGTATGAATGGTACGTAAATTAATACCAAATACTTGTTGATTTAATCTGCAGCGATCCATCTCCTAACAAGTCAAATCTTCTTCCACAGAACTGCATTGACGAAGTCCGAAAGCTTGCCTTGTTCCTTGGGGTGACTTGTACCGATGACCTAATAAGAGATATATCTTACAAGTGTAGTTTCGAGCAGATGAAGGTTGAAAAAGAGAAGTATCCTCTGGAAGAATTGAGACAGCCTTTTTTTAGAAATAACTTTTCAATGTTTAGGAAAGGTAAGATTAAGTTTTGCAAGAGAATGTCACGTGATTATGTATACTGCATTGCGTGAGAGATAGGGAATTTACTCCGTTACTAGCAACACGAGTTTGATTTCTGATTGGAACAAATTATAACTCTCTTACTTGTTTGATTGTATTAGTGTCATTCTGTGTAAATTTCTTTCTTATAATCATGTATCCAAACATGCGATCTTGAATTCAAGTTTAAGCGTTTTCCTTTCTGACAACTTCAGTTCTACCCTCACCTCGTCACACGCCATCTCTCATTTAATTTTGAACAAATTCTTAATGTGTTAATTGTTAACTTTGTAGATATTTTAGACGACCTTGCCTAATTTGTTTTCATCTGACAATATTGGGTCTGACGTTTCTAATTTGCATATCATAGTTAAACGTTTAGCATGTGCAAAATACTGGTATATTTGCACAAAGAATACAGTGACATAAGACGGTTGTAATAAATCCTTTATAAAACAGCATTTTTTATTTTATAAAGGACGTTCTTAGTCTCGCATCATTTTTTAATGATTTTCATAAGTGTATGTTCCTATTTTAGTACAGGAGGCAACAACATGCATTTTATTGTTTTATAATATCTATATATTGTATACAACTTGTTTTTTTTTTGGTACTTCGGAAAACAAAGACATGTATAACTGCCACAATCATGGCTGTAGAACAATACGGTTTTAAATCGGTTTTATTTTTTATGCATCCATGCCTTACCAATCGATTATATGTTATCCGCCTATGTGTCAATAAGGTTTGCAGGGAATGGGGTCTGGCATGCCCCTGTATTCTTTCTCGACTAGCTATCTTGTATTTGGGCATTTCTCCAACAACCGGCTAATAGATATCGTCATGTGACTTTCGTTATGCTGCTTCTCGTTATGCTTTTTTGTTATTGTTGTTATTGCTGCACCACTTCGTATGTGGTTACATACATCTGTGCATACATACATTTTAAAGATTCCTATGCACCGAAGGTTTTTTCCTTTCAATCTATCATAATGATGAATTATATATTTCAGGAGCGACTGGGGAGTGGAAGAATACCTTTACAGTGGCCCAAAATGAATATTTTGATTCCATGTTTTTGGAAAAGATGAAAAATTCCAAGCTACTGCGGAGATATACATAGATCTTTGTTATAACTAGGTCGCCAATTCCAACAACTTTGCAAAACTATGTTTTTATTGATGTATCAGTTGTTCCAGGTTATAACATTAAACTGACTCCTATAGTTAGAATCCATATCATGGATAGATTACGATTTAATAAAGGAATTACGGTTAAATAAACTTTAATTTGCAGGTATAGATTAATAAAGCTTTTGAGAGTTTAAAGAGAAAAATTAGGACAGGATACTTGATGTTGGTATGTACTGTATATGTTGTAGAATAATCTGCAATATGTGTAATAAAAGAAAACGAAGACGAATATATGTACTTTATATGATATAATTTATTTCATTGAAGGAAACATCTTTCACCACCGCAATTTTATCCATTTAACAAACATAGACAAAAGGTACTGGTTTTAATTCAAATAACAGAGGCAAATATTGGTGAAAATCCAATTGAAATCGGATATTGTTACAAGTATTTAGAAATTTATTTGACTAAAATGAGAAAGTATTTTAAACGCTAGAAAATTTTATGGAGAAATAGTAATTATTGCTTCTGTCAACAGTTAGTAATCTCAATATCCCGATTAATTTACAACTCAAATTATTTGACCGATTAATTTAATATTAGCTTTTACATAGTTCTAAGACTGGTTATTAGAAGTATTATGCTTAAAAGAGAAGTCCATTCAGGTTTTCTGAGAGAGGCTAGTAAGAGTTCTGTCCAAAATATTTGTCAAAACCCGAAATGTGAAATTTATCATCAGAGCATCAAATGGAAACTAGTCCTAATAGTTACAGTGCATTACATGGAAACTCGTCCTAATTGTTACAGTTTATTATATGAAAACTCGTCCTTATTGTTACAGTGCATTACATGGAAACTCGTCCTTATTGTTACAGTGCATTACATGGAAACTCGTCCTTATTGTTACAGTGCATTACATGGAAACTCGTCCTAATTGTTACAATGCATTACATGGAAACTAGTCCTAATAGTTACAGTGCATTACATGAAAACTCGTCCTAATTGTTACAGTGCATTACATGGAAACTCGTCCTAATTGTTACAATGCATTACATGGACACTCATCCTAATTGTTACTGTGCATTACACAGAGACTGTGATTAATGATACAAGAATAAATGCGTTAGGATTACATAGTAAATCTATTAATTCACGAATTGAGATTTCTTGCAAATATTTGTTCACGGCGGTAATTACACATTGCTAAAAGCATTAGCAAAAACTTTAGCCGCCATTATTTTACATGCAGTTCTAGTGGTTAGCTATGCCAACTGGATAGGGTTCAAATCGCACAACGTGTTCCAGTTTTCGCTTTTTGTGCTATTGCATTATTTAATATTGAATTGGAGAATTACGCAAAAACTGATATTTTATGTGCAAAGCACTACAGAACAAAAACGATAAACACCTGATACCGTCGCGCGTAATGCAGTAAGAAATCTATTACTTCTATCTGTTATACATATTACCTACCTATACGTTAGATAAGAAAAAGAATTTGCGTGTGTTTTGAGTAAATAACGAATATATTTCATCGAGTGGCTTAGACATTTTTACAAGTGGCATTTCCGCATGTTTATTATTACCTACCCATAGAAGCTGGTAGATGGCTGCAGTGTAAGAGTCCTATTATCCCTTTTAGGTGTAATTAGTATGAAACTTTGGGGATAGAAGATGCCAACAGTGAGTGAATATATCAGTATTGATATTCAGTAATCAATATTTATGTATCGGAATTGAAAAGAGTAAAGCATGATAGAAAAAAGCAAAAAAGTAAATTGTTAAAAAATATTTTATTTCAACTGTCAGACCAGACCGTCTCACGTAAAGGAATATGCATTACAGGTGGGTCATAACATTAAAAGCATACAGCGTGCAATCAATCATCTAATTCTCCTTCGCATGTAAAATACAGAGATCACCTACTTAGTGTAACCTATCACAATGTAAAAGTAGGTAAGTATGTGCTGCCAAATGAGATAATCAGCTAAACCTGATTGTCATGGACAACTATTGCATTGCTTATCATAGTTGTTAAACTTCTTTATTAAAACTAGCAAATTTTCCAGAAGTTCGGGTTAAGTCAATAGTGAGAAAACTCGGCGGTTCTTGGGTAACTGTCACATACATATTTCGAAACTCATCCTCAAAACATTTGTTGTATACCAAATATATATCGTTCAGTCTAATAGATCAAATTTGCATTTGTGTGTGAAACAATTTTCTCTGGATTGATTTTTGTGTATATGCATCATATTCGCATTTTGATCATCAATGGCAAGAGCTTCATCGCTTGTGAAAAAAAACAAAAACGAACGGTTAATAATTTATATAAGAGCGATCCCATTTTTACAATCTCAAAATCATAATTAACAGCGGTTCAGGTTTGCTTGACCAGTAAGCAATGAATGAACAATGTTTGGAAACACGGATCCAAATATATCGATCCTTCGGAATTATGCTTTGGTGTAAATATCTGGATTAAAAGATCCCTGAGTACGAGTACTGTGGGTTTGGTACAAGGCTTGATATATTCTAACAATCAACCATAGCCTGGTGAAGCACCTATAAATCGTTCTGATGCTGCACGTTACTGACAGGACCTCCCTTAAAAGAATCCAACGATATCCCTGAACTTCTCACAAGCCGACATGGATCTCATCCGTGACTTAAATGCAACTAATCCTATCAGAGATAGATTGGTCACCAAAGGCGGTATGAAGACCAATAATGGTTAATGAGACGAACAAAAGTTCACTCATTGGAGGCAAAATATGTTAATATATTAGTTTCTAAGCGAACTTTATTCAAAATATTTTATAACCGTCACGGTTTTTGGAAAGGTGAAGAGGCTGTTGAAAGAGCGGATAAGATCAGTAAAGAGTTTGCTCTAGCATCGTTGGACAGACAAGCGCTCTGGTCAATGTATTTTCTATGCTAAGAAAGACTTCTAGAGGTTGTATTGATTTGAAACAGACCGATCGAGATTCATTAGCTGATCTTTTGTATATTCAATATGAGATCATACACGTACAAGAACGCTTTAATTAGTAAAGATTTTACAGCAGATACAAAGAAGTGATATTTGCATTATGGTTTATCCATCATTTGGTATCAAGCTATGATTCCCTTACCTCTGCACCAGGATACACCCCAGCGATGTTTCTTTGTGCGAATCATTTGTGCCTTATGTGTGAATTCACGTCGATCTCAATGACATTCCAATACATTGCGTGCCAAATATGGTGTTGTACAATCAACGGATTTATCATTTTAACGTTCTTGCTTGATCCTACTGATCTGCCGATGCAACTTCCTAATAAAAACGAATACGTTTTGGTCCGAATTCCCGCGTATTCCTCGATAGGTTTACCCGCGCATTCGTCTTTGAATTTTCTACGACTATTGTGTTGGTGTTACTATAATGCTGGTGTTCTGATACTCTGTGATTTATATACATTAGTAAATAATCGGTGTTCGTCTATAATATTTTAACACGCTTCTGGTAAAGATTGTAAAGGTTATTTATTCTGTCGTAATAAAGCGTGTGGATGAACAGTTTAGATAAGTCCATCACTGATTTTCCAGCATAGATAGGTGGTTCAGATTCAGTTTTGATTATTTACAATGTACATGAAAGATCTTCCAGATCTCAAACGTCACGCCACTAATAAGCCTTAAAAGCTTATTTTGTTCATTGTCCTTAACAAGTTTGACTTGAATTCTCTTTCGCTGATTCTCCATTATTTTCCCGAACACAAAATTAGTCATGGCTTCAAAAAGGTTAATCAAATTCATTTTAAAACTCCGCTTGCATATTGTTATTCTTCCGGATATAAGGAACCATCCAAGCTTGTTAGCGAAATTCGTATACCCGATGAACATTACTCATGCGTATGCTTTATCTCAAATGCAGCTGCATTCTTGCATATATGGTCTACATAGTTGTTTCTAGATTCGGAACAACCTTGGCGCATTTAGTAAACTTGCGTTCGTATTCGTCTACAATAATACATTGATAAGGGGACAACCATCCGTGGTATAATATCAGCGCTCCAAGAACTTATGATCGTCATGGATGTGGAGAAGTTCTTTGGCGTATTCTAGATCAATTTCAAAGATATATCCTGTTCCTGTCATTCTAATGTATATGTGTTTGGATATCTATTTATATGAAATCAATCCATGAACATCTATCATCAACATAAGGCTACATCATTGCTTTTACGATGAATAGAATAGATGACAGAAATTCCGCAACGGATTCTAAGTTCAATAAACAAATATTGATCAATATTTGAGCTCATGTTCGACTTTAATTTTGTTAGTGAATCGTCCTATGCCATTCCAGTTGACGTCAAAAAGTGCGCTGAGTCAATGTTGTACGATCGCATGGCAGTATCGTTTAATGCCTCAAAAAAACCTGCGGGAAAAAAAACACATCTGTTTGCAAATACCGATCGAGATAGCCATATAAGTTTTGGCATTGGAAAGCAGTTCAAACATTGCTTGAGACAATGAAGAATAAAACGCCTCTATCCATGGTAAGTGTTCTGGTTTGCTATGGTAAGTGACATACGTGGTGTTTGCAATCTGCATGCATGTATGCTTCATTTTGTTCAATTTCAGTCCAGTCAGAAAATAAATATTAGTTTGAAAGCAATTGTATGGCTTTGGTTCAAAAGTCTTGAGTATTAAAAAATTGGAGGGGAGAGTCAGAAACAAATCCGAATGGTAAAAAGGTCATACAATACTTCAGCAATAAATTGGTTAAGATTTAGTAAATGAATTTACATCTGTTTAAAGAGAGAAGAAAATAGCGGATAGATATATTTAAAAGGAGCCGGTTAGGCCGAAATAATTCGTGTACAAAATATGGTGAGAGACCAAGTGCAAAAAGTCTTTTGATGAAACCCCGAGTATGCACACTCGCATGTTCCAACTAAAATATGGCTTTTCCCAAGAAAATAAATTGTTTTTGTTACATTACTTTAAATGCAAGCCTTTGTATTGTTTTACAAATATTAAAGTGAGCAAATAAGTCATCGAGGCGTACAGCACCTAGTCATTTCATATTATTTACAAAATATGTTTCCATTGCCACATGCATCTCCACAATCTGCACATTTTCAGCATAACGTTTCCCTGTTAAAGATTAATTATTTTATTTGATAATAATGAACGATACAGTAACAATAGAGCTTGACGTTAGTGCTTAGTTTCATTCTGGTTCCTATACTATCAATATGATAAACACCGACTAATGTAGCTGCTCTATACGATTTGAATGTGGACCTAATTTTTCATTGCACGTTCAAGTGTATGGTCAAATTATGGAACGCACTAAACATGTGATGATTATTATCAGCTGGAAGACCGTAATTGTATTGTATGGTGGTTATGTTTCTTGTTAACATGTCTCGAGAGCTGTAGCTTGTACCTGTTAACGTCAGCTAACGAGATAAGATCCCAGAGTAGTATACCGTACACAGGCAGACATCACTGCGCCCGCTCTCCTAGTGAAATCAGTAATTCAAAAACAATGTCGGTAATTAAAATAGCCGATAATGGTGGACATGCCATCACCCTCACGAACTTCGATGGATATTATATTGCTTCATTCAGCCCACCCGAGAGTCTGCGTGAAATTTTCAACAATATCCCGCATTTAAAATGTCGACTTGATGATGTATTCGTTTGTGCTCCACTTAAATCCGGTACGTAAGCTGTCTCGCTATCGCTGTATTGTTATCGTACTGTTTTTATTATAGCACCTTTGATAATTATTCTGTTCGTTAGTTTGTGTCTTCGCAATACAACTGTAAAACAGTTGTCTACGTCGTAAACAAAATACACAAAAAAATACACGACAAGCGAACTCTCGAGTTTTCTCATCAGTCGGACGTTGACAATTTGAGCTAGATGGATATTTTGAAATTGATTTTTTTACACCGGTAGGAGAACTAAACGGCCGTGTTTTTCTCGCGGTACCTTTTGCATCTTTGAAATAATCGTGTGGGATGTGGTAGTTAATGAGACAGCAAGTCTCAACCTTGCAATAGCGGTGACAATTTTGCTGTTGTGGTTGTTGTTATTTTTTAATAAAAAAAAGTCTTTTTAAGCGTTACATGTAGCGTGGATTTCTTAAATTGCATTCAATTTTCGATTCATCTTATGTGCCAATTGCTTGTTTTGTCGTGAAAACATCAAGGCCATAACTAATTAAATATGAAGTTAAATAAACTCATGAAAAGAGAAATTGAAGAGATAATGAAAACTAGAAGTCTGAAGCAAAGCAGCACATGTTTTTCTGAAGTATCATTGTCCTCTCCGCCATGTCCCTCTTCCAACACCCACTTTGATATATATATATATATATATATATATATATATATATATATATATATATATATATATATATATATATATATATATATATATCATACGGCGAATAACAGCCCTTTCAAGTACACTGAATCCAGCAAGAGATCACGTGTGTCTGGGATTGATTGAGATAGATGCAACGAAGAACAGTGCAAAATTAGTATCTAACTAGTATCTCAGTATCCGCAACAAGTCTATATAGGCTGGTTGATACATAATGCATCTATAGGTTGAATTCATATAGAAACAGCCATGTAGTGCTTTACAAACACAACGTTTTCTATGTTTTATTTGTTTGTTTTGTCTATATTTTGTATATGCCTTTGAAAACGAATCAGCAAGAGTCGAACGCACTCAGGCTAGCTAGATGCTAGTTTTGCACTGTTATGCGTCAGCTTACAATATATATATATATATATATATATATATATATATATATATATATATATATATATATATATATATATATATATATATATATATATATATCGTGGAGTCTGAAATCTTTATCTTGAAAGATGGAGGAGCAGCTGTCCCACATTGCACATCTCTTGAACTCACTTCCGTTTTTTTTCTACGGTTACATATAGGTAAAAATGTATCGCTCCATTATTGATCGAAATTTTAAAACTTGTAAAAATCTATACTGAATTACAGTCATATCCCAATATTGTAAGGCTGTATTTAAACGGTGTAGAATTTGCGCAAAATGATACACTCTACGGTCGGTCAAACATAATCAGCCAATTTGCATCTTTCATTAAACATGCGGAATGTACAAAGCTCGTTTAATTGCATTATACATTAAAGGATTCTCCTTATGATATTAAAGTGTCTTACCTTTTTAAGAACTAAACAAATATCTAGCAACAGTGACAATCTAGTGGAAAAAATAGCACGCCTTTCATTCCGATATATGGTACTTGTTTGACACATAATAAGCATACGAATTGGTACAAGTTTTAAGGGAGCCCCGAGTGGCCGAGTGGTCTAAAGCGCTGTCCGTTACGGATCACTGCCATCTCACCTCTGTCTGCATGTGTTCGAGTCTAGGATTCGGCGAATGTGGATATGTGAGAAAGCTTGCCAGTAGCTTATCGTGGGTCGGTGGTTCTTTCCGGTGGTTTCCCGGTTTCTTCATCCACCATAAATATTGGCCGCCATTAATAGCCTATCGTGTGCTGAAAAATGGCGTTAAGCCCAACAACAACAACAACAACAACAAGTTTTATGTTTCGCTACAACTGTCACTTATCTTATCAGATGTTTCTATAAGTATTGTAGCATACTTCCAAATAAATCTCGAGCTGACCTTCTCCCACATGCGAAGGATTAAATTATCTAAGATCGCGATTGAAAGAACCATACTATATATTTCAGAAATCAACATATTTTATTCTGAATTTAAACAATATTTCAAGAAATATACCGAAGTAAAATAAATTGTATGTGTATTGATGTACATAAGTAACGTGATCAATAAAACAACTTCAGTAAAATTTTGCTAAACATTGTCGTCATTCCAAATTTATAATTTAGTTTCGTCGTCACATTATTACAATAAATTATTTCTCAGACGATAAGTATATGACGATAATTTAGATCATTACAGTCATGTCTTTGTTCAATGACAGACGGGCACATGTTTTCTCGATAAGTTTACTGCTGATTTTAGAGTGATAACTGATGTTTACAGTGTAATTGTAGTTTTGACTGTTTACAATAGATCTGAAAACAAAACTGTTGACTTTTGTTAAATATAATATTAGTTTTTTGTTGTTATTGTTTGGGTTTTAACGCCATTTTTCAGAGCACAATATGTTTTACATAGCAGTCGGTGTAAGTGGTGGAGGCAGAACCTTGGAAGACCCCGGTAAGAACCACTGACCCCTGGGAAGCTACTGGCAAGCTTTCCATTTAGACGCACATTGGGCGAGCCCGTGACACGTACACACGCAAACAGAAATGAGATGGCAGTGATCGGTAAAGGCGAGAGCTTTAGATGAAACGCCCCCCCCCGTCCCCTATATTATTTGTAACGTTTGGACTGATTCTATACAATTGGTATGAAATGGTCGTCAAGTTATATACGAAAGTGGTATTCCATAACAGTTTTGTAAAAAAAATTGATCTAATAATCAACTTTGTAATTTGCCTACCTTGATATCATTAAATTTGTTCAAACGGTACTCATAAAGTAAATGAAATGAAACAAATATGAAGATTCATGTCGGTTTTAGTTTTTCTCGACAATTTTTAGTTAAGATTTAATTTTTTTCTTGATGTAGAGATGTTAATATATATATATATATATATATATATATATATATATATATATATATATATATATATATATATATATATATATATAAACTGAGTCTGTGTATGAATGACATCGGTCAGGAAATATAAAAAATAGCGTTGAAATTCATAAATTTCAGTTTAAATCAAGTTAACAGAAAATGTAAAAATTTCTCATACCCACGAAAACGTTTTTGTTCTTTTCATGCCAGTGGCGTACTGTCTTCAATGATTTCTAAGTATTCGTTACTCTTTCTCCATCTAGTCGTTAAGAAATCTTGCTTGTATGACATTGATACTGGAGTTTTATGCCGCAACTAGCAGATAAGATGTAATTATTACCAAAATGTGTATATAAAAAAATGTGAATAAATCATCGAGATTGTGCGTCGCAGAAGAAATTTTAGTATTTAGTCGTTGATGTGATTTTTTTTTGCAGATTTTTCCAAACTTTCTGTTGATCAATGCAAAACTGGTATGGCTTGAAACATGTAAAACTAGAGAGAACTAATATGCTAGTTTACCATGATTAATTCCAACACATTGTAGAAAAACATCCCCAACCCACACAAACTTACCCAATCATCTGGGCCGTGACCGAGTGGTCATAAGCCAGCGATTGCCACGCATATTTTGAGTTGAGTGAAGGCTTTCAGTTTCTATTTTTGTTTATTACTGACATGAAAGGATGGAGGCAGGCTTGTAGTCAATTTCGGTAACATGAACTGCACCCAAATTTTGATTGTTACTTAATATAGGTTTACACTCAATAGACCTCAATGTCTTTTTTCTCCATCATTGCAATACATCATTATGATTATGACGGCAGTTTTGATCACTTTTTAAACAGTTTCAATATATTATAAAATGTGCTCTTAAAAGTTTGTACCCTTTGTCCTAAGTGTTACAGGCATACGATATTGTACGGGTGAAAATATCGAAAAGCAACTCCATGCAACCATACTTCTTTGTTTATGCCCCTTTTAACCCTTTTCTTGATGGCGTGAGTCAACAGACTTGACACGTTTTAAAATGTAAGAGAGAGAGAGAGAGAGAGAGAGAGAGAGAGAGAGAGAGAGAGAGAGAGAGAGAGAGAGAGAGAGAGAGAGAGAGAGAGAGAGAGAGAGAGAGGGAGGGAGGGAGGGAGAGAGAGAGAGAGAGAGAGAGAGAGAGAGAGAGAGAGAGAGAGAGAGAGAGAGAGAGAGAGAGAGAGGGAGGGAGGGAGAGAGAGAGAGGGGGGTGTTAGGCACTTTTGGAATAGTATTTTGCTCCCACATATATATTTAAATATCTAACCATGAAACACATAACTATAACAAATAGAGGATATCTACGATTTATAGTAGATGTCAAAAAGATTTCACGAGTCGAATGAAAACTTTATATTGCTACAATTGGTGAATCAACGAGAGACGTTAGAAAGCAATTCTACTTCATGAGTGAAATGTTTTTTAACATCTACTAAAATTGAAAATTATAAAGCAAAATTCTTTGTTTTGTATGGATTGTTTTCATTATGATGTCATGCTATCAGCAGTTGCATTATTACACTGGTAACAAGAAGTCCCCAAATGTGACAATAATTGTAGAACATACATATATTTTAATCATGGTGAGCTGCAGATTTTAGTATCATTTTTGAAGTTATTTCTACGTTCTACTATGAAGTTTAGTGTTAGCAATTTTGAAGTTTTTTTCCAGTCACAGATCTGCACACAAACGTCGAAAGTTCTCCTACTTGGCTACGATTTGCAATCATCGCTAATGAATGCCTGATGTCCCAATCGTTTTCAGACATAATCATGAATATTATAAGGTTTACAGTCGCTACTTAAACATTTTCTTACTATATGGAATCAAGAATTTTATCTTACAAATGTGTGCCATTTGTCTTTTTGTCTAACATGTATTGGATATTGGATATATTTCCAAAAATAAAATAAAAAATAGAAACCGGTCACGTCAGTTAATTCACTGGCAATTTGCATGATCCATGTGAAAAATAATGATAAAAGTGTTAACACATTTTGTTGTTATTATTCAGAGGTCATAATTTGACTTTCTTGACGTATACTGCTCATTGATTACAGACACACTTATAAGTTCAACAATCTTAACACCTTTTAAGATCTATTCATGCTGACGAGGAGGGGGTGTAAAGAAAAGATTAAAAATCCCAAATATAGAAACACAGGTCTGAATACGATACATCATGACATACATACTTTCTCAGTGCGAAAAAAGTAGTTCAAATAGTAATGTCACCACTGTGGCGATGAAGATTGTATGGCCAAGCTGCGAGATATTTTTTTCTCAAACTGGCTTTCTTCAAGATGTTGTTATAAAATATAGGATGCAACCTAATATCTCCAAATTCAAGTAACTATCTCGTTATTGCAATATTGTATCTCGTCAAAATCCTCATGTGTTTTTTTTGTTAGAAAATGGTATATTTCATCCTTAATATACTATCGTACATACAATGTACAATTTTAATCTGAAGGAACGTCGTAAACTAATATAGAGCACTCACACGTAGAATATCAAAGTAAAATCTTGTGCAGGATGGAAACTTGAAAAATACGACACATTACTTCGAATGTATGATCACGTGTTTACACCGGCTTTGAATTTCGAATGATTAATATATTTTACGCTCTTGTGCGTTCCTAAGACTACTAACCGAAGTCCTTCAGCTTGTTCCCTTTGTTGGTCTATTGTTTTCATTTATACGAAAAAAGTCTGGTACTACAAACGAGGTCCCAATTGTTGCAACTTTACATCCATTTTATTCTTTTGTACTATTATAATATTCCTATTTTCTCGGTCCAAGGTTCGAAGGCTTTACCCAGCAGCCTTACCGCATACCCACACCTGAGCACTCACATCCCTGAACCTTAAGACTGGAAACTTGACGACTTGGTAACCTTGATAATCTGTTTTATCCTTAAGACGTTGCACATAGCATTGCTCCACAGTTATCTAACTTGTCGAAATACATGAGTACAGTTAAGATATTCACAAGTATCTGTACTTAGTGTATATAAATATAATATCTTGGTGGCTAATGAACATTATGTCATAAATGACCGGATAAATGAGGCGCTTACTCATTCGATAATACTACACAAGGTTCAAGTTTGAACTCCCATTGCATTCCTGTAGGATGCCTCAAAAAGAAATTGTCGCGCCACATGCCTTAAAAGAAATACCTACACAGTTCAGAGAAAACTGTAGACATACTTTTTAAAAACGAAAATTAATTTCATGGGACTTGGCGCATACTTTGTTTCTTCGAAGTATTCTGACAAAACATTCATACGTATATTTACCGTTGGTAATTTTCTGTTGCAAACAGACTAAATAACAGATTTAGCTTGAGTAAAATGTTTTGAATCTTTGAGCTAATTAAACTCGTTACTTATAGATAACGAGTGTCTCATCTCCGTGTCGTACAATTTAAATTATATTGTTTCAAACATGACAGTCTGGGCCATCGCGAAAGACTAAAAATACTCGGATTCAAACTCATGCTATGGAAAATAATTCCTCACATTTTAATGATTATTTTTTTATAACCAGGAACACACTGGACGTGGGAAATAGTATCCATGTTATTGAATGGCAATGCGGAAATCATTCCGAAATCGAAGATGACGCTAATGCTAGAGGCTGTACCAACTGAAATGATAGATGGGGCTCCTTCACCACGTGTCCTCAACAGTCATCTCCATTTGAGCCGCTTACCCAAGGAGGCTCTAGAAAAGAAGTGCAAAATTGTCCTCATCTTGCGTGATCCGAGAGATGTCGCTGTCTCGCTTTACTACCATTGTAAAGGGGTTCTTAAGCACGAGTATGACGGATTGTTTGAAAACTTTCTGCCCTTGTTTCTAGAAGGAAAGTGTAAGTTAATATTAAGTCTTTCAATATTTTGATATATTGCATCCTTATTTTAACTGATAGAATTGATAGTTCTACAAATGGGTTAATTAATTATATCTCCAGAGTAGTAAATTAATAGTCCCAACCAACCCATCATTTACGGGGTGCCAAAATCGTGAACTCACTAAAATTGTCAAATTTCAATGGGTTTTTGTAACACAAAATTTGGATGTCAGAGTTTAGCGTATCTGACTGAACTTGTAACTTTGCAGGTAGTTAACTAACTGTGAAACGTGTGGCTTGTTATATAATTCTTTTTCGTTTAACTTTAATCCATGTATGTATAAATTACTGCATTTTGTGCGGCTAAAAATATCAAAATTTGTTAGAAATGATTTTTTTTAAGAATTTGAGGGCGTTAGTGTTGGTCGCATCGCAAAATCTGTTCTACCTGCTCGGCTGGTGCGCCTCATTTTGCGATAGAAACATGCAACAGAATGTCATTCCAATATAACACTATTTCTCTTACTTACCTGAACCTGTCATTTGTCGGTATGTATACAAAGTTAGGTGATAATGAGAGATTGATAACAGTTTTAAAAGCAGCTATTGATTCAATAAAGTATAAATCTTTACGATTTCATTTCAGTGATGTACAATAATTATCTGGATTACGTTGTAGAATGGGAGAAAGCAATGGAGGAGCGATCAGAAATCCATTTGATATACTATGAAGACTTGAAAACGGTATATTCTCTCACACGCCTTTTTTCCTCTCCGCCTCGTTCGTTTTAATGTCTTTTTTTCTTCTAAAATTTCAAGTGCAACTGAAAAACTGAGATACACCTTGAGGTTCGCAAAAAACTTTATTTTTTATAAATATTGCCACGTCGTAACTTTTCAGATCTGAAAGAAATAACATTACATACTTATACTTAATCTTCATTATGAGAAGAATATGAAGTCAGGTATCTAAACGAAATCCGTGCCTGGCTCGAAATAAAGCCTTATGTTTCGTATATTTCTGAAAACTAAAGTAGAGCAAGCGGTATATTTATCGCTAAGTTTAACACTGCTGTCTCATGCTCCTAGGAAGCAGGTCCACTTATAGTTTGCAATTTATCTCTCTTGTAAATTATAATCATCAACTAGATGTATTGTAGGAAATCTAAATCAATAAGTTCCATGATAAATACCATTAGAATTTGGAAAATAAACAAAGGTAGAAATGTGTTCTTGTATTCTATTTCATACAAGAATAGGACATAACACTATCTTTGAGGAAACAAAAAAGTTTATGTGAAGGTGTGTGCCAAAATGGTCCAAAAGGTCCAGAAAAAAAATGTTATGTGCATGTAATGTAGTCTTTTCTCCCCCACTATGGTTCTATAGAATATACCATCCTTCATACAATTACAAAACGTCATGTTTTATCCATTATATTTGGCTTATTATTTTACCATTATTGTTGTCAGCTTTTCGATAACTTTTAAGAAACATTAAAATTTGATTATCAGTGTGATTCTTTATGTCATTTTGTTTACCCAAAGTCTTTCAAGGCTTAGTAGTTCTTGCTGTCACTAGTATCACGCATGATTCCCACTACGGTGATAGAGAATTATTGCAAAGAGAAAAATGCTTATTCAGCGATATGGTTGTCTCTGAAGTATGATGCTGCAAACAAATAGACACCCCTACAGGAAGGGAGGCAGGGTTTTGGTTACTAGAACGAAATTATTAGTCGTTGATTGCTATTATTGGAAGTCATACGATATTTGACATCAGTTCAGAGGTTAGCATGCGGGAGGGAACGGGGTGGGATCATACCATGTTGAAATGATCCTTAGGTTTAAAAAGGGGTATATTATTATATGGTCAAAATCTGTTTGAGTCAAAAATATTTGTCAAAAGGTGAGATGTTATGTAACCCCCACTTCTTATGATGTTTTGGTTATAACTATCGCCCAAATAGAGTAAAACATAATATAAAATATGAAATTATTGAATGGAATAATAGAGATCGAAGCAGACATGCAGAATAGTACGACATGATCTCCTTTATGTAAATTTTAGCAATTTAATCAACTACATAATCAAAAAAAAATTTAACATGACATATATATGATTCATTTTCTCTAAGGAATATTCACATATTTTTAGGGGAAATTCAATTAGCCTTTCTGTTATACCGATAAAAATAAATTACATCATATAATCGTTTGGCTGATCGACCTCAAATTGGCCGCATGTGCAGCATCATCTGCATGCCTCCCGTCTTCTCAGTCAATGTTGGTGACAGGTCGGCGTTGCTCCCCCCCCTCTCTCTCTCTCTCTCTCTCTCTCTCTCTCTCTCTCTCTCTCTCTCTCTCTCTCTCTCTCTCTCTCTCTCTCTCTCTCTCACACACACACACACACATCACTTAGGATAATCAACTGTCTTGGTTGTAGACTGCGAGACGTATCTCTTTTCCACCGTGGAGTACAGGAATAGAGCTATTTCTAAATACGTGTTAGTGTTTTCTGCTCCTAGGATCGAACACTGTTCAGACTCCTTTTTTACGTCAGATATTGACCATCGTAATTCAACAAAAATAAACTGTGGTCAGTTCGCAACCTAATATAAACCATGACATTCCAGTTTTTGTTGTAAATCATTAGCTATCACTGTCGGCACTCCTTCCTAATGATAACGCCAACGATTCTATTTTGAAAAGAATTCACAACTTGGTTACACAAACGAATTAATGTTCCTTGCTTAATAGCGATTCACTGACTTACATTCCACTGACATACATTTCCAGGCATGGAAAAATCAATTCTCAGCATACGTTTTACACATCACTAAAATTAATTCTGACAAGTTGTATCATAGTAATGCATGACATTCCTAACATACTTTAGATCTATTGCATACAAAACCACAAAATAATCCGAATATATCCATATACTACACAAATCATATAACATTTGAGACAAAGATAATCAAACCATCAAACCCTTAACTTCAAACTGAGAAAAACGTTGCATGAATTTAAAACCAATAAATGCAAGAAATAATTAAAAACATACATTAATGCATACTGTACGTGATTGAGAATTTACCCTTCTGCCTTCAAGAGCCCCCGCTCGCTCATCATCAGAGACTTCTCTTCATCTCTTCACTGGTCCAGGGTCTCACAAATTTCCAGATCCCTTGTCCTTTGGACGGTTTATTCAACGATAGACATTACTTATTAAATGTATTTGGAGCTAAATTCTGGCTTTCCTCAGAACCCAAACTGACTAATTTTGCAAGGGAATTTGGTTAAACCATAATATTTTGTGTAGGAACACACGCAGACATACACACACCCTTATACACATTCACTCGTTTAGCTCAGTCAATCAGGAATATTTCTATAACAGCCAAAACAAAATGACTCTCCCATCGAAGTAAGAATAATCCTCTCCAGTCCGCTTTTATTACTAACCTTTTAGGAAAGTATAATTTTATGACACCTCTTTCAAGTGTCCCCAAGATTTTTGCACTGCTTTGTCTGTCATTTCCGCTATTTAACGTTACGCTGATATTGGATTTCGCATTGATTGGTGAGTTTTTAGATGGCAATAGGTCACTGCGTCATACAAGCAACCTGAGACTCATTATCTAATAAATGTGTCAAAGTGGTTCTATGAAATAACCACAAAACAGAGAAAAGGGATTTGGGACTAAATAAGGCAACATAGGCATTCATCTCATACTGCCCAAGTTCCAAGGAGCTAAACATTTAACACCTATATTTTAAAACAAAGAACATCTCATATCATATCATATCACATTTAAGTAGAGACTTGACATGCTGTAATAAATATAATCTCCCCATTATGGTGCACTGCTAGTAAACCACGAGTCTATGACAATATCTTGCGATTAAGACGTATACATAAATATAGTGAAGATGCGAGTGAGTACAAGTGTTAAACTATTGAGCGTATCTAGCGCTTACGAATCGTGATTTGTTCAGAATATAATCAGTCGTATCAGAGCATGGTAGAGCCTGATTCGATGTCATACCCCACTATCAAAATAAATCGCATGATCCAATGTACTTCCGGTATCAAACTAGTAGATGATGTGTTTATAATGTACCATAAACGTTGATATAACGTTGCAGACAAGCATTCAATAAAGGGGCTTTATTTTTTTCTTTTTCATAGAATATTCTTTTTTCAGTATGTACATGTTAAACTATACCGATGATTATTTAATGCATTGTATATATGATATATTTGTCCTAGTCATGCTCACATACTTACTTGCATACAGAGGTATGCACATACACATAAGCACTCACATACACAGTCACGCAGCAACAGATACGTTCCTTAAAACACTATTACTCACAAGTGAAATACGCGTTCTGCATATATCATCGTAGTACGTATAGAAGGGTATATAATATACTTGGCAAGCGTTACTGGGTCAGCTATCAACTGGTTTTAATGCATGTTGCAGAATGAGAGCTTAAAATATGCTGATGATTATAGTTATTTATACACGATATAAGTGTTCCACAACTAAAGGTATACGTCGCTTACACCACATACATACGCGTATATATATATATATATATATATATATATATATATATATATATATATATATATATATATATATATATATATATATATATATATATATATATATATAACATACATTAACGTGCACTTATGCACAACACGTTCGGTACATATCAAACTGGTCATGACGGTACATATAGACGTAAAAATAGTGTGTTTTGAAAAGCATTGCTTGTTCAACGCTTATCGACTTGTTTTTGTGCGTATCGTACAATGAGTGTTTACGAACAGGTAGAGAGTGTTGTTTACGGGCTCTTTAACAGTAGATTTTTGTAAAGTGAGATACATTGATGCTAGCTACCACCAAAGTTGTTGAAGGAACAGACTAATGAATAGCATAAGGATGGGTTGTGTAACACAGTCATATATATACTATGTTAATTTAAATATATAAATTTTGAAATAGTTGAACCTCGGTAGCTTATTTGAACTACTGATCGCTTTTCAAATTTAAAAACTCATCCCACGGGTGATATCAGAATTTAGTTACAGAATTGCACTAAATTAATCTTGTTTTTAGACGTGATTGCCATTTAGATTATGTAGAAAATCAAAAGATATGAAATAATTATATTGCTTTTAATGATTAGTGTGCATGAGACCGCTAAATCGTTGTTTTCGGTATCTAGCATTAGTTCATTTTTGTCTCACAGTGTAGCGCACGTCGGCACTTGTGAAACGACCGCAGGGATTTAGGAACTATACATTTGGATTACTCACTACTTTTTATTCCAGAACCAGATAACCATTTCTACAGAATGTGTAGATTGAGATATTTGGACACGATGTAGCAACATATTTGAAAGTATAATATTTGCCCATTTTACTTAAATATTTGAAAACATTGCGTCTGCTTATGAAATAGAAGTTTCTCAAGCCTTAACTTGTAGTATGTGAATAGTCATATATTGATATGGCATTTATATGCGAATTGTTGATACTAAATTTGTAAATTGCAACTATAATAATAAGTTCTATCATTCTTTTGATGACCATCCCAATTAAGTAACTATAAGGAAATATTAAATATAAGTCCAAAATTTAATCTTCATTTGTTAGTTTATTTATCTCTATGGCTTTAGTCAATATAATCCATTTAAATTTTCAAGCACTAGAAAATCTGACAACTCTTATAAATTGTCGGGGTGAGCGTAGTTACAATACCTACACTCATTTTAAGAATAACCCAATTAGTAATTTACACATGCGTCAGGTCCTTTAAATATACATGTAAATGACACACATTTCTACCACCAAAAGTTATGTACGACATACATTAATTTGGATAAACATACAAGCATTTACATTCTTGCTAATGTTTGTAATTTTATTTTAGCTCTCTGTTCACACTTCAGAAGAGTATATGGTAAGGTGTGTCGCCAGTTTGTCCCTTAGTGTATGTTATCGCAGCTCCTCCTAAACTTCCTGAGGGAATGATATTTATAGTCTACTTCATTTGTATGAGAAAATATGAACAAGTTTTTCGGATGGATATACTGCACGAATTAGGAGTGCAGTATATCCTTCCGACAAAACGAGTTCTTATTTTTCCATTCAAATACAGTAACCTTTTTATTATCTGCAAATTTCTTATTCTTCCCAAGGCTTAAAAATATAAACAAAAATACACTACAAGAAACAAAGTAACTAAATGTATGCCATATTCCAAACTAAATGCATAAGCGTTGATGGATGATTACACAACATTATTAATGAGCGCATAACTCCGCCTAGATAAATTTGAAGTTGGTCGCGCGCTAGACATAAGTTTCGAAAGAAAATGGTGTTTGATCTACTTAAAATTGATATTTTGAGTAATATTGTTAATGAATACGCAATGCAACAACTTTACCATTTGATCTGGAATGAACACGTTTTGGTATTTTTGTCGATTCAACGCAATCTATCCGATGAAGGTCACTTCATGTAGATAAATTCACACCATAATCATGTGGTCTGGATTTATCTACATGGAGTGACTTGCATCGGGATTCAGCAGCGTCTGCCAATTTAATAGTTTTGAAGAGTGTTGACATGGGCATGCGTGTTTCTTTTCTGTCATTGAATGATTCAGATCATAATGGTGGAAAATTAGTAAGCCTTTCCATTGCAATTGTCGGAAAGATGCTGTAGAATTTAATGTTTATTTCATTTTGAGTGCAGTAAGGATGATGTGACTGCACTTGGAATATACTCGTAATTACAGTACAGTGTCAAAATGTTTAATCAACATTGAAAACCTATGACATGGCTCATCTAATTCAGATTTACAGACCTACTAAAGCATATTTTTGAGAAAATTCAGGATGTAAAATTGTAAGGTTTTTTGGCCATTTTGTTACCAGCTAAAGAAGACAGTGTATGTGTATAACTGGTGTGTAATTGTGAGGACCCTGTATAGCGTCTATATCTAGCTAAATCTGAAACATTGTATCAAAAACGTATACATGGAATGTGCCAAAGCAGTTTGTATGTGTCAGTCTATGTAACATTTGCTGGTATGAGTACAGTTCATGAAATATCTGTTTTAGTTTATTCATTTTTAAAAAATGTCGATGGTATGAAGGTGTGCAGTATCGGTAAATACTAAACGATTCTGACAATGTAAAGTTAATAGAGACAAAAATGAGCATATAATAAGATGTTTTACAAACACAATCACCTCCTAGTCTAGTTGGTCCCAGATGCAAATGGGACCATTCTGACATTCATCTTTGAAATTTTTTTTTATCACTGCTAATCCTGGAAGGAAAGTCATATTGACAATTGGTTTTCGCAACAAGCGTTTGATGATGTCGAGTGGGTGATGGTGAAAGAATGGTGATAATTGTATTTGCAATAGGGCCGCCACTGTCATCATCTTAAAAATCTTGTTTTCTCTACCACCTCCGAACAAAAAGTCATATTCAGATGCGATTATCGTCAGAAGAATTCCTACGATGATAAGTTGATATCAAATGATGATAGTTCCAATCTAATATATAAATATGACCTCCACAGCTTTCTTCTTGAAACTCATGTTATCGCTACTTCTGGTGATCACGGGGTTTTCACTACAAGACACCTTATGATGTCTAGTTAGTGTTAATTGCAAATTGCCGAGATGATATCGAATATAGCTACCATATCGGCCATCTTTAAAATCATGTTATCGATATCCCTCCCGAGTGAAATAAAAATATCTCCCTTCCGCCCAACAGTTTGTTAACGCTACTCCTTCTAAACTGACTGAAGGATTGCTGTGAAGCTTTAAATACACAATCACCTTATGATCTCGGTGTGTGTGTGTGTGTGTGTGTGTGTGTGTGTGTGTGTATGTGTGTGTGTGTGTGTGGTTTTTTATTGTAACGTGGAATTAACAATTTTGCAGTCATATCGCTACGACATCTGCAGTGTTGCAGTTTATAATGATGTCTAGCACTGGGACATCACGTTTGCAGACATGTAGCATGATGTCACATTATCTTGACATCAGTCTGACCAGTCCTAACACTAACCTTATAATGCTGAACGCTTAGAGAGTCATCTGTTAGTACCATTGTTATGCGTCTTTGAAATGCCTCAGCCGGGGTTCGAACCCACTATCACCCGCACTAGAGGCGGACGATCTAACCACTGCTTTCCTATCCAATTTTATCAGTAACGAACTTCACGATACACACAGGCGTCTTGCATGAATGTTAATTTGTTATGAAATGAGTTGAATAACATATGCAATGAAATTACTTTCGGTTTGAAACGATATTTTATTATCCTCTTCAATAATTTTGTTATTGTGCTACAAAACAATTTTCATACACTTCCTACATCGAACATGCGTTGAACATTCTTTTTACGATACAAAGTCAAGAAATTCGTAATACTTAATAATGTTGGTATTCAACGCTGGTAAGTGGTACGCTTGAAAGTTGCAAATAACTTCTATGATATGACGTCATGATCCTAATACAAATAAAGCTGAGATTTATATGAATACTTTGTAGACTAATAGCATATACTTGTTGATTTCATCTACAGCAACCAGTCTTTTTACGATGCAAATTTTCTTGCACAGAATTGCATTGATGAAGTCCGAAAGCTTGCCTTGTTCCTTGGGATAACTTGTTCTGATGACCTCATAAGGGAAATATCAGACAAGTGTAACTTCCAGAAGATGAAGGACGATAAAGATAATCATATTCCGGAGGAAGTGAGAAAGACGTTATACAAGAAGAATTTTTCAATGTTCAGGAAAGGTATGACTTAGTTTTTCAAGAGCATATAGTGTAGTTATGTATGATGAAGTGCATGAAAGCTAGTTCGATTTCTTCTTGGAATAAATAACAACTTTCTCACCTGGATGATTACACCAGTGTTATTCTGTAAATATTTATTTCGTATAATGTTGAACCCAAACATAAAATCTATTTTTTTAGTGCGAAGCGAAGTTTTGTTTTTTCTACGTCCACCTCACCAGATGCCATATCACACTTACCTTACGAAACGACGTAATTGTGTTGATTGATATTTCGCAGATAGTTTAGATCAGGTTACGTAATTTGTTTTATACAGACATTATTAGTATTGATTGTCTTAATTTGAGTATTATAGTTACATATAATATATATGTAAAACACAAGCATATTTCCTCATACATGGCATAATATCAATACAACAAATCTCTAATTAAACAATGTGTGTACAAGATGTCAATAGTTTTACATCATATCAGGTATATATTAGTTTCTCTATTTATTGTTTTTACATAAGCGAAATTTAATATTTTAGTACAAGAGTTTATAATATTTAGTTTGCACTCTTATAGGTTCTTTTATTGTTAATTTGGGGTTTTCAGTGCATGATAGCATACACTAGGAGGTCAGTATAAGTAGTGGTAGAGGAAACCGGGAAAACCCCGGTAAGAACTATCGACCCAAGGGAAGCTACTGGCAAGCATTTTCACATACCCACATTAATCGAGCACGAGTTTTTAGCCCACGAGGACAGAGGTGAAACGGTAGTGATCGCTATGGGCGAGCGCTTTAGACCACTCAATCACCTCGGTTCCCGCCTGTAGTCTCTGTATATGTGTATATAACACTAGCTTTTTATTGTAGTGTTTGGAAGGCACTAAATAAATGAAAAACGAATGGTCCAAATCTTGGATTTCTTGTAGAACAATACGATGTACTGATAATTTTATTCTTCCTGCATCTATGCACGGACAATCCGATCTATATGTTCTCAAACTTTTTATTAGTACGTTCTGCAGTGTATAGTGCCTGGCCTTATTTCACGATTTTTTTCTGGCTTGCCTTATTACTATTTTTGGCGAGCTATATTATATCTGATCATTTCTCCTACAACTGGCCATTTGATATATTCAGTTCACATTTTACAATGATGCTTCTCAAAATACTTTTTGTTAATGTTTATTATCGCTGCACCACTTCATACAGTTACCGTTACTCTCAGTATTGATTCGATTACTGCTTTGAACGACTTAAGATTCTCTAACCGTTTAAAATTATATTTTATATATGTTTTGTTATGTATATCTATATTATGTGTATTATTTTCACAATAATCGTTTATGCAAGGATTATTAAGTTAATGATACTTTAATTGCTAATTGTCCTTGAATGGTTGTGTACTGTAAGATGAGTCATGTATCCATTGCTTCATTATGATTTTAAAAATCGAGTAACTATATAAAGGCTAGGATATATCAAGTGATCTGATAAGGACATGAGTTCTGGAGAAAGTCAGCCTGACTAATTTCTGATTAGCCAGAATTAAAATAACTGATTGGTTTATATATAGAGTATTTTGAAATGACAAGATGGTGTACTCAAAGACTCGTATAATATTTCTCTCTATTGTTTGTTATCATTCTGTGTGCGAATTATTGCTTAGAATTGGGCAGTCTTAGTAGTATTACCAGTCTTGGAAGTCATTAATTTAATCATTCGTTGGAATAATAACATTCGTTTGAGATGTACGGAATTACTGTGAAACTTTCAGAGACATTTGTATTGGTATTACTGTGAACTTTCTTAAAGATATCTTAGCATTATATCGTAGTGATATTAGGACCTCATTCACCATTACAATGGTGCTCACTAATGTATAAATAAATTATATTTATCAGACACCATATTTCTCTTCGTACATATATACATTTTAAAAGATTTACTGTACACAGATCGCCTATGCAGAAATATTCGCTGTTTCGGAATGATGAATTATATATTTCAGGAACGGTTGGAGACTGGAAGAATACCTTTACAGTGGCCCAAAATGAATATTTTGAATCCATGTTTTTGGAAAAGATGAAGAATTCTAAGTTACTGCTCAGATATACATAGATCGTCATCATTACTTGGCCGTTATTATAAACAACGTTGAAAAGCATAAATTCACTGATTATAGACTGCTCCAGGGCATGCTATTAAAATAACCCCCACAGATAACAAGCATAAAATGGACCGTTTATGACTGAATGAAGAAACTATGGCAAAAGGCTTAGAAATTAAACTTCATGTAGATTTAGATTAAATAAAGCGTTTTATACAGTTTATTGATGATTATGACAACTTATTTACTCTTGTTATAGATTCCAGTTGCTGTAGAATAATGTGCAATATGTTCAAGAAAATGAAATAAAGGAACATTTACCGACTTTTTATGCAACAGTGGATTTTATTAATGGGAAATTCGCTGACCGCTGTTTTTTTGTATGCATTTGAATGACTTAGAAAATGTATTGATCTCAAAAGTGTACAGGTTTTAATTAAAGTAACTTGTAACGTGCAGGCCCGTACACAATCATCAAAAGAAAAGAGTGAAGCCAACAAGATTTATAAGTTTTAACAAAATAAATTTTTTCCCGAGAAAACACGGTAAAATACAAAATAGGACTTAAGGTTTGTGAATATAATCGAAAATGTAATCATAGAATTCAAAACTATAAGTCCTATCACTAAAAAGTTCTAATTGAATCTAGGTTTGAATCCCGATGAAATTCCAATATGGAAGGCGACGATGTCCTCTGTAAATAGTTTGTGATGATATCTCAACAATTCCCCGTTGAGCCACCAATAATTTAATTCTGAATTCCGAATAATTTAGTAAATGTCTTTGTCTAAGTTTTTTGTTGAGAAACAGTTCTTTTTCAGGATGAATAAATTGTTTAATTACGAAAATCAACTCAAATAGCAGCAACAAAACAAATACCTTTTAGACAAAACGTTACTGAGATATGAGTATTAAACCCATCTAAAACGTCATTTCACAATCGTGTGATGGATCACGTGATCATTTAATCATCTAACAGTGCAGTAAAATAAATTGCAAATTTACACGTAGGCCAGAATAGCCCTAGCTAAGAATGAGATTTTCACGCTGGAAATAAATAAAAAAGAAAGGGTGTTTACAACATAGCTAACATGTGGGCCGAACATGACCTTGGTAATAACCAATCATTTTCACTCAATATTTACAAAATCGAAACCAAGGATAAGAACTAGGATAACTAAAATTATTAACTAAGCAATTCTTTTGCGTTCTAATCAGACTAACAGACCAGAACTAAATTTCCTGTGAAAAATATCAAATCCAGTAAAATTATTATACTTACAATAAAAAGTAATGAAACAAAAATCAAAAATTAAAAACTAACACACAAGCGATTTGATGATGATGATGATGATGATGATGATGATGATGATGATGACGATTATATATATATATATATATATATATATATATATATATATATATATATATATATATATATATATATATATATATAGATATATATATATATATATATATATATATGTACGTAACGAAACTGTTGTCACTTGTGTTAGAATAATTGTTCTGTTGTATGCAGAAGATACCTCATACTATCTGAAAATGCGAGGCATATTTGGGGATGGGGTGGGATTGAAAATATTGGAAACTAAATATTCATATAACATTATAGTATTCGGTAGTCGAGGAAAATTAGCTGAACTTTTCAATTTATGTAAACTTCCAATCGGAATCGTATTTTATTACAAGTATTTAGGAATGTGTTTTAGAAAACCTACATATCGCTCTGGTGGCCTATGTGGTTAGTGTATTCACTTCGGGTGTGGTAGGTTGCGGGTTTGAACGACGATTCATGAAAAAGACGTAAAAACTTAGACTTATCTGCTGCCAAGCTTTGGCATTCACTATTAAGAGGTTAGTGTTAGGACTGGTCGGCTTGGTGGCAGGATAATGAGACTGGGTGGAACATGAGGCTACATGTATGTGGCATAATGCCACAGTGCAAGACATCAATATAGACTGCCACACTGCAGAGATCCTAGCGATCCGACTGAAATTTTTTTAAAGCTACGTAAAAATCCAAATCACGAAAACACATACAAATAAGAAAGCCTTCAAAGGGCTAATCAATCTTATGTAGAAATACAGCAGTTATATATCTCCATAGTCCTATTGCTTCACAACTCAAGTTATTTGACCAAAGAATTTAGTATTTTTAGTGGTATAGCTAGTATTTGGGGAAGTCGAATTTGCGGGCTTGATAGAAACGTACATACAGTTTCTAAGTCACGGTAAGAACCATAAGAGGAGGGGAACAAACCACAAACCATGCTAGTGTGTGAGCAAATGCATTGCTCATGACTCTGACTCTCACTCTGTTGATACATTGTTATTTGTTTCTGAATGTATCAGCATATTTAGTGCGTATCATTTTAACCACTCTGATGAGCAGCAGTGGAGGTGAGCAGACCACTTGTCTAAATCGTCCTTAGTCTAAAAAATAAAGTTACCACGAAGGTTGAAAAATAATGACGATTAAAAGCTAAACCAAAGCCTCTAACTGGCCTAGAGATTCTCTAATTGGTTTAACTTATCTCGTTTCTTTATCACTGACTCTTTGCTTTTATTTATGATGTGTTTCGTTTACTAGCCGAGTCATTAAATATTGGTCGGTCACCTCCTCTGCTGCTATAAGTAACCAAAGATTTTTTTTCCAGACCTATGCAATACCTCTACCTTGGGTCATATAGATTTATTTTTATAAATCCGAATGGAATAGCTTGTGAGTTTGAAAAACAAAGTTAACAAAACTTCATCACGTCCATATCCCCTGAACACCAGGTATAATAAATATTTTGTTAGATATCAGTATATACTCCATTAAACACATATAACATATTGCAGTTATCTCTGATCACTTTAGTTATTTGTGTATATCGCTGAGTAACATAAATCATGTAAGTATTTTTCTGTCTGTCTCTGGAAAATATCCCAGCTGGATTTGATTGTTTGTCCAGCATGACATCATCATATACCTCGATAAATAAATCCATCGATGTCATCTACAGATGGAGCTTCATCAAGATATTTGATCAAATAAAATAATATATATTTTCCGTCTTTGTCCAATAATTTCGCATGTTTATTACAATCTTTAAGAACTTCATAACATCGTTGATCCTTACAGATTGTGCTACCAAATATAATTTATCCACTTGAGCCATCGCATTATCAGATTAGGTAATAATTGTGTCTTACCAGATCCAGATGGGTCTATTATAATCATTCTAATAGACTTTTGCAGTAATGGACGGTGCTTTACTGGTTCCTATCTTCGTGTCGCTGAAACGTCAATTACATCTATAATATAAATAATATGAACTTGTATTGTGTTAGATGCAGTGCATGGAACAATACCACTGGACTGACAACAAAATCAACAAAAATAACAAAGAAAAGACGTGCAATTACAGGTAATTGTGCTAAATCTTGCACAAAGAACATATAAATGTATTTCATAACAAAGACAGGTGGAGATATCGCTGCTTCATTAGATAAATTAATAGGAGCTTCATGATCTAAAATTCCTTCCTGAATATAATTAGTGTGGTCCTGAAACTCTACTTCATATCCGACTTGATTAACGAGACCAAAGAAGACCTTGAGAGTATCCAATAAATAAGATTATCAAGCGCGTCATGTTCATGATTTTGTGTATAAAAGTAAAGATTTATACCAACGGCACCTCGCAAATTGATTCACGCATTAAATAATATACCCAATAAATCTCTCAGAGAAACACTTGATAGTGTTCTAGTAAAATCTGAATGAACGGTAAAATATTGTTAGTGGCTGGTAATTAATTATATAAATATTTTAATGGAATATGTTTATTGTAGCCCAAGATGATAGTGGAGAGGAAGATCAGCGATTAGCAAACTTGCTGAAGCAGCAAAAATCTCACGTTCTATTGCTGAAAATTGCTTAGAACGACAGGCAGTATGGCAAATGTATCTACCACCACCTGAAAAAAATCAGTACGCACATTTTGATGTCAGCATACCTAATGAAATTCATTAAGCAGCTTTTTTATTGCATGACATTATCAAGATTGTAACATTGGTAGACGTCAATCACGCATATATAAATACAAATTTACAGTCGTTGACGTTGCAAGAAGATCACTGAAGCAGAACCTCTATAAAAAAAACAGCATCTGAAATTACATCTGCATTTGAACGAATTTATCAATGAGGACCATAGTGATGGCCACAGCTTTTAAAAGCTGATCCTGGAAAAGAATTTCTGGAGCAGTATTATCGTTGACGAAAACACATAACGTTAAAATCAGAGGAGGACACACTGAAATTCATCGTGATCATGAAATCGTTGAACGATTTAATCGAACGATTATTTGGATATCAATATGCAAAGGAAATGTCCACTGACTTCAAGTCCGGTGAGAGATCTCATGAATTGGTTGCAAGGTTATAAAGTGTGAGCGCTGCATTGAATAATGAAATTACTCGTGCATATATTATGGAGCCGGCTAATGCAATTGCAAATAAATATTTACCAATACAACGACATGAATCTTCATCTCATTATTTGGTAATGTAACTGTAAGATATTTATAAGAACCTGGTGAACTTGAAGGTGGTAAAAAAGGATAACTGATCCTATCTGGAGTATGAATACACATACAATTTACAGACTATATTCGACGGCTCCTCAGTGTGCATTTGTACGTAAACAATTACAAATAAATACTCAAGACACACAATTACCACCACCTTCACTTATGTAAACTTGCACCCCTACGTCAATTACATTCAAGACACGTTAACATCAAATTTTCACGTGTGTACTAAGACTACTAATAATTATATCGACGGTAAGTTGTCTTGGATTATTATTTGAATGCTGCCACAAGATTATTGTGTTACAGCTTGCACAGTGATTATTCTGTCGTTATTTTAGTGTTATAACAAATTCAGCATCAAGATCAAGATCACGGTTTTTTTTCTCACATTGCTTATTACTGACCAATTTTTCTTTATGACGACAAAAACTTTAGTTTTTTCTTCGCTTGTTTCATAATCTGTGCATCTGAGATATTCTTCTGACTCGAGATACTGCGAGATAAATTTGGTCATTCGATCTGATCATCAACACTCCATATATTTGTATCAGAAATAGTTAATCCTTAAGACTAGTGAATCGCAATAGCGTATCCTAATGTTCACAGCAATTTATCCATGCTAAACGCTCTCTCAACATCAACAACAACCAAAACAATATCATTTAGCATTTATCACAAGACTTTTTATTCTACCACCAGGAATTTCAACTTCAATATTTTGTCGTCGAGTATCTGTTGAGCCATAACATAACAGTACATGCAGATTTGAAAAATTTTATGAAAAAAAAAAGAAAAAATTCTCCTGCAGTTCATCACGAACTATCTCTCTACTTGCGACTATTAAATCAGAATGTCTCTATAAATTCAAAACATAATTCATATTAGTTTATTGAATTACTTTAATCATTATGTCACATTGTATTTTATCTGCCTGTAGTCTGATCAACCTTTTAAAAGTGTTTTCAGCGGTTCATTAATAACACTATGGTCATCTGTTATTTCTTCATGATAATCTACATTATTCTTAAGCCATACATGTTAAGACTGTCTAATAAAGAAGGGTTGACCATGATAGCTGCACATTATTACAGCAGTATTCTTTGTCAGTAACCAATCAAGAAATATTTTAAATTATTTCCAACGATACCCCCCTCTCTCTCTCTCTCTCTCGTCCAAAATAATATATTTAGGTAAATATTTTTCACCCATTTGCTCATGATTCCATGTGTTTCCACACCATCTGATGAAACCATGACAAGTTTGAGATTTGATTCCTCCTTTTATTTCTCCAGCGGTTTATTTGTAAGTGTCATCTGAATACATACATACATACATACATACATACATACATACATACATACATACATACATACACATAACTATATATATATATATATATATATATATATATATATATATATATATATATACACACACACACACACACACACACACGAGAGAGAACAGACAGTGATATCCCTGGATTCTGTAGTAGAATCTTGATACTAGTGGGCAGAAAAAATAGTTTAATTCAAGCAATATCATACAAGTTAGAGAAATTAAATTAGCATTCTACCGGGTTTCGAACCCAGGTCCGCAAGTAATCGGCACCCATCGCCTTGCATGCACGCACCAGCCCATATACCGTCACGACTAAGCACGCATCACCAAAAAAAAGTGATGGCACTGAGTCGGTGTTATACAAGTTTGTCCGTAGTAGACAGACTCGCAAGACGACCTAGTAAATAATTCTCACAATTTATTCAGAAAATAATATTATCTGTGATTCTACAATGAACTGTTGACACTGCAACAATTTAAAGGTCACGACTTACATCATCGCCCTACATTTTTTTTCACCGGGACTCGAACACAGATATATTTACGACTTTTCATTGATAGAACCACTAATATTTAATTATTGGATCATTTTTGGATTTGGTTTCTTTTTCTCATTGGTACCTTGTTTTTCAATGAAATTAATTATTTGTTACATTTTACAAAGTTTGTTGTCTTCACCATTTTCTTGCTACCATTGTAGGCAAAAAAAATTGGGGTGCTCCTTCTTTGGATACATGAATTTTAGTTAAAATATTTCATAAAATTGATTTTTTAAATTTATATTTTCTTAGTTTTGAAATTGTTTTAAAATCCCAAGTATTCTTTCACAATTTTGAAATCTTTAGTGAAATCAAACGGGAGTGGAGATCTTTCTTTCATTTCCTTCCCTCAAGCAGTTGGATGGTTTGAAAAAGATGAATTTCTAGAACTTGCCAAATATATGATCTTTCTGAGGCGAAAGCTTCTTTAACGAAGGAGAAATAAAAAAAAACATATTTGTCCAGTAGTTAGTCAAAAAAAAGAATGCATTGTATAAAGGTGTTTTGATTTCGATCAGTAAGTCTGTCTCAAACTCTGACATTAAAGTAAAGGAATCAAAATTAAAATACAGGATGGAATTCGACTTATGGAAGCTGGAATTTCAGGACGATAAAGGAAATAATACAAATACATTTACAATTGGAGAAAGAAAAAGAACAAATTCAGTTACGTTAAGAAGAGAAACAAAAGCTATTGGAGAAAGAGGAGAACGAAAAAAAAATGCAGACACAATCTCTTTGATATGAATTTCTTACCCCGGCAAAGATGAAATATGGTTAAAGGAGTGAGCATTTCTTAACAAAATATGGTTGCTGTTTTTAAGCTAATGAAATTAATAGATTGTCACGCATAGCTATATTGTGTGCTTAAGTTTTGTCCGTGATTGAGGTGTGCCTATCTGACTTTTGTCATAATTTTAAAAAGTAAAAAAGACGTTCACTTCAAGACCTGCCCTTGTTTACGAGTTAGTGGGTTTTTCCGTAGGAGATATATTGGGTTGTAGATCAAGTGATATTTGTACATAAAAGGGGCTTTGGTAAACAATATTCATTCATGTATTTATTATCAGTATGTAGAATTATTTATAGATTGGTTCAAATATAATTTGAGAGGAAATATTTAAATTATTCATTAGAACAACAATGAGTAGTATTCTTTCAAATACATATGGGATTGTATCATGGTTGTAGAACAGGCTACATCAGGATACACAAAATTGGAATTCGCTTGGAACATTCTCTACGTTTGGACTTGAGATAGAACATTTAAGATTATTTGGGATCTTATTAAGACTACTGTATGTGTACTGTGACTTTTAATTTGTGCAAACAGACATAAATTTGTTCACTTTACGAAACTTTAGGTTAAAGATCTAGACTAGTAATAATTATAAACCTCATAATCTGGTAGACGATAACCTTTTAAAAATTGTAGAACAATTATTGTGCAACTCATACAAAAGCATGGCCTTGTTTTTATTGTAGAATGAGGCATTGTATCCTCTGAAACACACAGAAATGTATGTACCAAAATTGACTTACAACTAAAAGCAAAATTGTTAATCGCTCATTCTTTCAGTTATAGTTATTAGTAGCGTCCTTTTTCTGATTATACAAGTGGGCAAGGTACTATATGATGCATTGTTTCCACAACTGGCTGGTCTATAAAGGACTAATGAATGACGCAAATATTGGTAACTTGTCCTCCTTCCTCAGACAGCAGACCAGGAGATTAAATGCTGTATCTCTGTACAGGAGAGTAATATCTTGGTCAATAATCCTCTTCAAGTCTGTTAAGGCCAACAGTCGGTATTCATAATCCTCAGTTGGTTGTAACATTGATGCAAAGGAAAAGTATATAAACCTTTGAATTCACTATTGCCAATGGGTTCCTAAATTGTAATCAAGGCCCATAGCTGACAAAGGAAGGTGAATCATCTCTAACACCAAAGCCTCCTGGTTGTACTTGATGTATACAACTGGATTTGCTATGAATTTCATGATAGTATCTCCTATTAAGACCCTTCTGGACAACAGTTCTACCATTTTCCAAGTGACGTTATGCATAAAAAACAGATGCCTTGATATATCAGTTTGTCCCTAACTTAATTCTAACGGCTGCATTGCTTTTATTGCTTCTTCAGCGATATAGTTAATAACAGCAAGTTTTAGGGAACTAACAATGTTGCCAGAGTGGGCTCCAATCAATAGTAATACAGTAGTAATTTTCTTTCTAGAGTCCAGAGGCAATTTTGGAAACCACAGTTCCATATACTGCGGTGTGACTAGCATTTTAACTACTTCTCCAATCAAAACGAACGCAGCTTGTTTTAGAAAATTGGATCCATGATCATGGTCATGTATCAAAAGTTTTATCAACTTGAACGGATTATAGCAGGAATGTGTTAAGAAAGTATTTATAAGATGTCGGCCAGTCCTGATTGCAGTTATCTCAAAACTGTAAGTATTCAACACTAACTCATTACCACTTATGCCTTTACCTTCTGACAAAAGTGCAAGCATATCTCCGATTCGATCACACTCAATTCTAAGAAGAAATCGCCCTTTTTCCGCAAGCAGCTGTTTCAGCAGGACCATTAATCGAAACCTGACAGGCCCACACACTCTATCCTGGAATAAGTTAATTTCGGGAATGAAGTAGTCTTGCAGGAGTCCGTCTACCACATATATGTTAAGTCTTTTTAAGCACATTTCTGTACATAATAAGAGATTGTTGGGATTCCACGTGGTTTCCTCTGTTGAATCGATCATGTGAAACATGAGAGTTTTTAGATGATAACTCGACAAAACATTTCCCATGTGAGGCTGGACAAAAGATTTCACCAACACTTTTAAAAGTATGTAGCATTCCATCTGAACTCGATTAAAGGCGGCCACTAATCGTCTTTCCGTTGCACAAAAATATAGCTTCCACTCAAAACTAAGTGGTGAGCTTTCATACTTTAGATTCACATGATCATCTAATGCTTCCTGACTTTCCAGAACCTCTAGAAGTTTTTTATTCGTTCTCGGACGAGACAAGCAATGAGGTAATTCAATTTCCCTGAACTTCGTCTGCATAGCAAAACACATGTCCACTATGCTGTCTTGAGAACACAGTAGCAGCTGAAGTTGAAGTGCAAATTCAGCATTCCTTTGTAAGCAGAACATCTGTTCTACTTGCCATTGTGAAATCAATGACACATCTCTTTTAGTGCTTGTCATTGCCATTACTAAGATGTGATCTCGTTCAGAGCATTGCAATTGGACATATCCAGGAGGAACACCTTCTGTCAAAAGACGACAATGTATGTGCCGATGATCCCATTCAAGCGTCTCCTTTCTTACTATGAACTTATTGTAAATAAGAGCAACATCTGTGTCCGACTGCAATCCTGGAGTTGTGGATCCTTCTGTCTGGCTTCCAAAGAGGAACGCGCTGCATCTGCTCGAATATTTATCTGTTATAGATCTCAACGCCTCATAGAATGCCCAGAGTTCCCTTCGACGACGCATTGATTCTTCTATCGGACAAATATGTCTCAGACATTGGGATAGTTGTCGGGAAACATCAATGAAATATTCAGGTATATCATCATCCATCTGGAAAAGATGTAACACTTTAAAGAAGCAATATTTTTTTAAAGACGAACATTGAGATAAGATGATAAATTTATAATACACAGTGGTCTAGATTGAAAAACTTTTATTTCCATTATTCAATATTGGATTCCATAATGATTTACTCCATAGAGTACTCTGTAGATAATACCAAATTTAAATTGAACACTCTCCATAACTATCAAAAAAAGGAAACAAATAATAATTTATTTTGATATATATTCATGACCTTAAATATTTGTTCAATGTTCATAGAAGACATAACATAAACACTCCCAATGTACAGACAAAAAAAAAAACACTTTCACTTCGTCACACAATATTGTTAAGGTTCTCAGGTTCTCGCATATTCCTCCCAATCTAATTTTGAGAGGTGCTCAGACGACTGGATGCACAAGATATTTTAGTCATTAAGCATGTCTGAAGCTGCGGTTGTTTCTCCTTAAGTCTGTCTATTTCATTTTAATTAAAGGTATAGCCGTATTTGTGAATGAGGTGTTCCGTGCTTTGGACATAACATACTGGATATGTAAAAAAACCCAAACATAAATGAATATCATGCAATATCATTAAATGTCAAGCCCTGCACTCCAATTTTTAAAAACAATTATTCATGATTCATCCAAACAAAATATACAAAAAGTAGGACATAATGTCCGACATCATCGTTAGTAATTAAACACCACGTGAGAAAGATGCACTTAAGATGAATCCTAAATAAACCTGTTATTTGTGGCAAATATCACTCAAACAGTGATGGCAATAATGCACCCCTTATTTTTTCTTCATAAATACAGTTGACATCATTAAAGTATAACATCATATCTAAGTTACAAAATAAGAAAAGTATCACGTACATCTTATACAAATTTCACGGTCATTTATCAAAAAGTAAAATAAAATCTGTCCGATAAATATACTGTGTGCTCGACAAAATCGCTATGCCCAATATCTCCTGAGCTAAATTTTCACGTTCATTGTTTGTCTATATTTTGACATTATGCAAAATGGACATGCATACAGATTCATTTTATATTTCCTATTCCGATTGGTTTTATTTGTATCGAAACCTCAATTTCCTCAATGCGTTGTATCAACAGTTCTTATCACACATTGTAATTATATTATCGAAGGGGTGGACACCATTTCTACGTCAGCAGACCCTGTCTGTCTGTCTCTTGGGGATGGGGTGGGTGGAATTATGAAGAAAATTATTGATGTTTTTTTCGTGAAACAGTACAATCATATCACAGTCACATGATTACAGTGAAAATTATGTGTCTATTGGCGAGGATGTTATCATTTGTTTCTACCTGACCCTAAAGCCATAGTCACAGGTCATAGATGCAACAATACACCGATTAACAGTTAAAGAATTGCCGCCCTTTTGCTTAGTAGAGCCCGGATGTACGAGTAAACTTACTAGGCTCTGTATAAAATGCCTGTAAACAAGAAGTTCTTAACTTTTGATCTTGCAGTAATTTTTTTAAAAAAAAAACTTTCATGATACATGAAAGTAATTTTTATTTCGTTTTTAAATACTAGTTTTAAAAAAGCTATTTAGACATAAATTAGTAAACCAAATATGCCTTCTGAAATAAAATATTGTTTGGCTCAAAAAAGACTTTGGCATAGTGTTTCACACATACCATTTTAGGACGGTGTTGTGTCATAGTGTTTTGTTTCCATGCCACGCCATTTTTACCCTCTCCCACGCCTTTTTTTTGAAGGATCAATGACCTTTTTATGTCTCATTATCACAAATGGTGTTTGTGTATTAATGAAGTGCAAATGCATGTCACAGACATCAAGTTATCTACAAAGTAGTTTTATGCCAGTTTATATGTGACATATGTGAAAGAAATATGTAATTCAAAATTAGGTAATAATGTATTTTAGGTATTGTTTATATTTTACAATATGAATATGCAGCCATCTGTCCTTGTAACATCAACGTAAACATGAATTTTTACGGCACACCAGCACATTTAGCGCCATACAAAAGGTTATAACTTTCATTATTTAAAAGTGGTATAAAGTTTCGTACCGACAAGCGATACTATGTAACTATGATAAATTAATAAAGTTTCTCGATCAAGAGGGAGTGCAAATAATGTATGACAACGAGAATAGATGAAATGTAATTAATATATATATATATATATATATATATATATATATATATATATATATATATATATATATATATATATATATATATATATATTTGTGTGTGTGTGTGTGTGTGTTACATAAAACTGTTCAAGGTGATGACATTATTAAAGTTATAACTAATGATAAATGTTTACTTCCTTCAGATGTGTGTAACCTATTTCACTGGTTTTAAAATTAGGTTGAGCAGTTTTTACAAAAATATAAAACATATATAATCAAATATTTGCAACACTTCAAAGTACTGTATAAAATCGACTCAATTAGATACACAAATTAATTTCGGCCAAACATTGTTTTTATACCATTGGGGAAAAAGTCGAGAATCGGCAATGAGAAACAGGAACATTCCTCCAACTGGAAAAAGATATTTTTATTATATTATTTTATTTGCCTAATCAAATATATGACTTGACTTCCTACAAATAAAGCTTCACAGTACACATTACGACAGTGTTTACTCGCAATTCAAGAAGAATAACTCTTGCCCAATTCTAAGTGTACGCATGCGCACTTTGAAACTGTTAATCGGCGTATTAACCGTTACGAATGCATCCTTTTAAACTACTTTAATTGCGATGTGATCGTGTATGAGCTATACTCAAATGAAATCTTACAACACTATAATTTTGATGTCTTGGCAATATATTATATACTTAGACTACTTGTAGACCTTCCCCGTAAATATTCAGGTGTTTGTGGTCTTAGTCCTAGGTTGAGAAATATGTCGATATATTTCAACATTTTCTGTTTTATAAGATTCACATTTTTAAAAAATACCTTTAAAAGTATTTGTTTCATCTAAATACATTACTTACCATCAGACGAGAGTTTATATTTTATTCCCTATAACATTCCATTCTCAAATACCCGTCATTTCTACCCGTTATTTCTACACTAACTGGTATTTCCAATGTTACTCTTTTTAGAATATTGAGTCAAGGTCGATTGGATCATCACTCGGGCCATTCCGGTCATGTAAAGAAAATAAGCTCGAAGGCGGTTATGGAAGACGGAAAACTCCGTTAATATTCCGATTGTGATCTGGTCTCGCAATCCTGAATGTTTCTAGACGGTTGATAATATTCCAACTGCTGTTGTCGCAAACTTGACAAGTTCCGTTGATTTTTCTTTCATTTTTTTTTAAACCGATCACTTTTATTGAGGCATTAAATGATTGCGAACTACAAGAACGATTTACTTTCTTTCGAAATTGAAGAGCTTTACAAGTAGTCTGGTTCCAGGCTTATTATGCTTCCTGCATTGCAATCTGTTATACAAAGTCAGGTCAAAGCCGACACAATAATGTCACATATTCAAAACAAAAGGCCTGGTAAGGAGCACAAGTGGCTGTCTAAAGTTTCGTATTTATAGTTTCTCCGGGTTTCCTAGCTAGTTATACAGGCTATTTTAAAGACACTTTGTATATCTTAGGTATTCTTCAAAGAACCTTTAATTCCCTTTATTTTGATGTATGATTGACGTGTGTAATATGGGTTAGAGAGTATACAGCTTGGCCTTACTCCAGATGTGCATCTTTCAGAAAAGTGCTAGCTCTACTTGCTCATTTTCACTTCTCGAACTTGAGAGGTAAATTGTAAAAATTACAGCCGATGTTTTTACATTTTATGTATTTGGTAATTCATTCATTGCACGTTTAGAAGCTGTTATTGTCTAGTTTGGCAAAATTCATTTTCCATATTTTAATAGCTGCCAAGAATATCCTTTAGACAAATTCAGGTTGATTTTTGATGCACAAGGGAGCAGTCATTTTAATTAGCAGTGTCCTAAGATCATTTAAAATTTCCAAAAGTACAATATCCAAAGAAATTTCAGCCACATTACAGGAAAGTAGCATCTAGGTATTCCAACATTCTCTCCACTGTGCATGTTTAAAATGCAAACAACTTCACCTTACATACATCACTCTCTCAAAAGTACATAATAACTGGTGAGCGCCACCAAAAATTGTCTTTTTGTAACTAACCCTTGTGGAATGGAGAGCTCATTAGTCGAACCGTAGCACATTTATTCCTTTAATATTCTGTCAGTGATACAATGCTAACTTTACTAATACTTTCGATTTGCACTATAGCAGTCATTATATTGTATTCAAACTTTACCAGCAAATCGGCGACGTTCTTATTTTTACAAATATTTATATAGTCTGGTCCCTTGCTTAGTATGCTCCATGCTATACTAAGCAGAGTGCAACGCAGGGAGCATACTAAGCAGGGGACCAGACTAATATTTATACAATTAAGTGATGATAAAGTACATGGATACACACAACAATATTTTGCTAATATTGAACTTTTCTCACAACGTCATCTCAAAAATTCCTATTCCAATCAATTACTTGATAATTCTACGTCGAAATTGGTATTAGGTTATGCAAGGCAGCTCCAATTTTGCGAAAGATTGACGGTAATATCTTCCCATTTTTATCAGGGGTGAGGGTAACGATTGATTTGCATGTTTTTGTAGTAAAATGACTTATTTAGTTTCGGATATAACCTTGTTTTGGAAACAGATAAAACGTCATTTATCACTTTTTATCAGATTTTATAAACATTAAAACTAAGAGGAGTCAAAATAAAACGACACAGTCCAAATGAATTGTTTAAGAAATGTAAAGGGAGTCAGAGGGGAGAAATCTAGAAGGGCATGGTGTAGGTGGGTGGGTAAAGGATCTCTCCGTTCATGTGTAACTAGCACTACTTAAAACCAAAACACTAGCCTTCATTTATGAGGGTTTGCTAGAGGCTTGGCTTGAGTAATGGAATGACAAATGTCATATTGACTGATAGTCCGAGTTTCCTCTGACCCTTGACACCCCATTTTTGATATTTGGTTTTTTAAAAAACCAACTTAAAAAAAACAGATATCAAAAATGGGGTGTCAAGGGTCAGAGGAAACTCGGACTAATTGACTGATTCATCCAAAATATACCAAATTGATAAAATCTTATTTACTCTGGTATTCTGTGTTTACATGAGAATAACTTTTTTAAAAAAAGATCAAGCATCAAATTAAACTGTACATAGTTTAAAGTTTATTATGAAATCTTCATGGTATTAAGTTAAATAAATATCCTTTTGTTAAGGGAACTTAAATTTAATATTGTGTGCTTTAAGAGTAACAATAGAATAAGATTTGTGAAGCATTTATCATAAAACAGATGCTTTCAATAATATTTTTGTAATGTCTATATTTTTTTTCACAACAGAATATGGTTGCAAATAATAATTATTGTCACTGAAAATACACCAAATTGATTTTTTGATACATAGTGAGAATAACAAATAAAAAAGCATGTTTTTTGAAATATTCTAATTTTGATTTTATAGAATGAAGCATCATCAGTGTTTCCACACCTGTTGTAAAAGGCAGAGGTCATCAGTAACAGGAAAGATGCCATTGTAGATAGAGAAGCACAGACAGGTGTATTATACTATGCATTTACAGTTGCTGTTGGCAACATTCTGTACTGATGCACTTTTTACAAAGTTTGAATGTCTATCATCAAAGTTTACATTCAAGACTTTGTTTAAGATCATTTCATGTTGATGCTCACTTTGTCAGTTACAAAAAACTACATGAATTTTTGCATTTATCTCATCAGTAAGACAAGTAAATAAGTACTAATTAAAATCAATTGTTCTTCATTTATGCATTTGTAACATACACGTGGGAATATAAAAAGTATTTATTATTATAATGAGGTACTATAATGGAAAATGATATATCAGAATGTTTACTATGCCGTTTTTATATGCAGACATCAAACACTGTGATACTTATATTATATTTGCTGTGTTGCAAAACCAATTTATTACATCATGTGTGTTGTTACATTCAGATATAAATGACATGTTTTAACATTGAGGGTGGGAGTTAAAAATGTGGTCTTTATTTTCAGAACAGGTAAATACTTGCATTTTCAAGTAGCAATAGCTCTTTAACTAGCAGTTATTTGTCTTTCCAAATTTGTGATAAAAGTATTTGTTAGAGTGAGATTTATACGACAAGTACCAACTCATATTTAAAGATAATTTCAAACATTATAGCTCATAACTGTTTATTTATTGCAGTTTTGAGACCAAAAGAGATTGTACAAGAAATGGAACAAAGAAGAGAAGTTAGCAATGATGGAGTTTGTGAAGAAGCATAGGATACCATCAACACATGTTAGCCATTTCTGGGAGGAGTGTGCACGCTACATTTTCCAAAACTACTGGCCTTGTGAAATAAGGTTACATGTAGCAAAATATATACAGAAATATGAATCTCTTTGGATCTTAACATGACCTACCTTTGAACAGTACTATCACACACTCTGGACCAATATATTTAAATTGAATGCATTCTATTTACTAGCTTCATTGAACAACTTTCATAGAATTAATTTTTAATTTGTCTGAAATTTATGCTCTCATCATTGCATTGTACTAATTAATTTTACATTGCTACAATTGTCCAGAGTAATATGCTTTGAGAGAAATGGAGTTGTTGATCAGGTTAATAGTCTGTCCAGATTTTGGAATATAGGTATGATAAAACACTTTGATAAAACAATTTCTTTACAGCATGTGATGTAATTATGATAAATATTGTGATTTGAAAATATTTTATAAATGGTCTTTGATTAGGAAATATTAGGTTTTATTATCAACTTGGTTTGATTGCAAACTTCACAATTAGTCCAGGTCTTTCCTTTTAAAGGCCGATGAATTTTTAACTGGTGAATCATCATAGTTTAAAGTTTCATAATGAGTAAGGCTTCATTTTCTTGAGTTAGATTGGCAAAATGTCTGTGATTTGTTTTTTGATCATCAAAAATTTCAAAAGTTGATAGTTCAAAAAAATTAAATGTGGCAATACCCCATTTAATATATTTCTTTGTCTATGAATCATGTCAGGAATTGTTAGCCACTTATCATAATTCATACATTATTAGCCACATGCCATAGGTCAGACATTATTAGCCACTTGCCATAGGTCAGGCATTAGTAACCACTTGCCATAGGTCAAGCATTATTAGTCACTTGCCATAGGTCAGGCATTAATAGCCACTTGTCATTGGTCAGGCATTTATTAGCCATTTGCCATAGGTCAGGCATTATTAGCTATTTGCCATAGGTCAGGCATTAGTAGCTACATGTCATAATTCAGACATTATTAGCCACATGCCATAGGTCAGACATTATTAGCCACTTGCCATAGGTCAAGCATTAGTAACCACTTGTTATAGGTCAGAAATTATTAGCCACTTGCAATAGGTCAGACATTATTAGCCACTTGCCATAGGTCAGGTATTAGTATCCACTTGCCATAGGTCAAGCATTATTAGCCACTTGCCATAGGTCAGGCATTATTAGCCACTTGCCATAGGTCAGACATTATTAGCCACTTGCCATAGGTCAGACATTATTAGCCACTTGTCATAGGTCAGACATTATTAGCCACTTGTCATGGTTCAGGCATTATGAGCCACTTGCCATTAGGTAGGCATTATTTGCCACTTGCCATAGGTCAGGCATTATTTGCCATTTGCTATAGGTCAGGCATTATTAACCACTTGCCATAGGTCAGACATTATTTGCCACTTGCCATAGGTCAGGCATTATTTGCCACTTATCATAGGTCAGGCATTAGTAACCACTTTCTATAGGTCAGGCATTATTTGCCACTTGCCATAGGTCAGGCATTATTAGCCACTTGCCATAGGTCAGACATTATTTGCCACTTTCCATAGGTCAGGCATTATTTGCCACTTATTGTAGGTCAGGCATTAGTAACCACTTGCTATAGGTCAGGCATTATTTGCCACTTGCCATAGGTCAGGTATTATTAGCCACTTGCCATAGGTCAGACATTATTTGCCACTTTTCATAGGTCAGGCATTAGTAACCACTTATCATAGGTCAGGCATTAGTAACCACTTGCTATAGGTCAGGCATTATTTGCCACTTGCCATAGGTCAGGCATTATTAGCCACTTGCCATAGGTCAGACATTATTAGCCACTTGTCATGGTTCAGGCATTATGAGCCACTTGCCAAGCATTATAAGCCTTTTTCATTTTTGTTCTCACTGATGTTAAAGCATATGTGCCATAATAAAGATTGACATTTAGAGCTAATTAATTAATATTGTTGAGTAATTAAATTTTATTGGTGCATGCAAATTCATTAAAGCCAAGGCCACACTAAAAAAATAATGGAATGTGGTCATGGGTTCAAGTCTCACTTAGCCAGTATGGTTGAGGAGCTTGCCAGTAGCTTCTCTTGGGTCGGTGATTCTTTCCAGGGTTCTCCTGGGTTCTTCCTCCACGAGTTATACTGAGAAATGGCAATAAGTTCCTAGCAACAACATTAAATTAATCACACCTAAGCAAACAATACGTTCATCATTTGTTTACTATTTTAATGCAAATTTTGGCTCTGGAACTAGATTGATATGTTTATTTAGAAGGAAAACATTTTAAAGAAAGTCCACTGACCTACATAGCCTAATATTTTTGATTATTGGGTTGTATCATATACAGTCATATATAGTGTGTGGTTATATAATCCCTTGACATTTTTGTATTGAATAGGTATGGTGTGTCGTTTTTTAAAAAAAATCTTTGTATGAACTTTTCTATATGTTCAGGAGCTTCAATCAGCTCACAGCATGCCAGGGTGAAATGCTTGTTGATATTCTGCATGTATATTTGCAAAATCTCGCATTTTAATTTGTTAAAGCTGTTACATTAAAATATACATGGAACCCAGGTAAGGCGCTTTTAAAGTGGGGTGCTCACCCATAGAAACAATTATCTTATAATTTTAATATGATCTCTTTGAAATCAAAGTACAGTATATTTTTAAAACAAGGCCTTTTCTGGGTACCATATATGTTTAAATGGGACAACCCTTATATCGCTCTGAATGATTTTATTTTGTTTTTCAAAATTGTTTTCATGTTTTACATGTTCATTATTTCTGGCCTGTTTCTACCCTTTTCAGATTTCTAAAGAAAAACACACCTAGTAGAGGTCTTGCAAGGTTACGATAACAGCTTTAAGAAATTTTTATTCCCCCGATGTAAATAAGTTTTTGAAGAATATACAAGCCATTTCCAGTTCTATTTACCTGTTCGTTAGATTAAATGACAGGTAATAACATGAAATTTTATATGGATAAAAGATGAGTACAATTTCCAACCCAAGTTCCAGTAATTATCATTTAAACTTTAATGGATCAAACATGAACCAAACAATTTCATAAATTTCATTCAATTTCCAATAAAATGTTATACAATAATATTATATTTACAAATACTGTTACACATTGTAAATGGCTGACAGGATATGATCAAACTACATTGTCAAATGCACATTGGGAATCATTCATTTTCTACCAATGTTTATTTATAAAGAGTATTTTGGATGCATGGCTTGGCATTATAAGCTACTAAAGCTTAGTGGCCAAGCATCTGTAGACACAGATTCAGGTTCAAATCACATGTGTGGCTGATCACTCACATGCTGCTAGTTTATTATACATTTGTCAAGTTTATTAGCAGTCAGCTATGGCAATATTGTATGTTTCATCAGTCAGGTTTAGTATCTCACCTTTTACTATAGATACATTGAAGCAAGTGAGACCCTTTCTATAGTATAAATAATAGGTGATATCAGTATGATAATATGATACAAAAAGGTTTCATTGATTCTTTTTTTCTTGTTCCCAACAGATTTTGATAGATTGCAGATTCTGGTTGTGTCCAGTAGCTATCAATCTTCCATGAGAAAAGCTGAAAAATTAATCAATTCATATTTTAAGGAGCTGCAGTTAGCAGTCAGGGAAGGAAGAGTTTTCTGAATTATTGGGGACAATGTAAATTTTAAAATGGGTGCAACATGAAAAGGAAAATTATCATGGATGGACAAAACATTGTTATGCATCTGCAGCTATTGTGCTAAATATGAATTTTGTCAGAACAGCCACACGGATCGATTCAAAACCTAGCCTTGGATTAGCTATCTCCATCAGAGAGAGATCAGAGAAGGTTAAAATCCAACTACACGACTCTGATTTTAAATGCAGCTATGGATTATCTCCCCTTTCTGAAACAGTTTAAAGATTTCTATTGTAGTGAAATTGAAAGTGAATTTTCTGAGAGCTTGCAAATAAATCAATCATAGTTCCACTTCCAGTTCTTCCTTACAAAGAACAACAGTATATTGATGCCAGTAAGATAATGCAGTCCTACAATGAAATGATAAATGAAATCTATGGATGCACAGATCATCCTTCAGTGCATATAGGTTGTGATCAATTGACTAGGGAGAGATTCATTGGTACAAAAGGATTACATCAAGGTGCTTTTGATGACAGAGAGAGAGACTGAGGGATCTGTATTCAGTTACTTTTGAGTTCTGGTATACAGTTTTGAATTTCTTGACAATGGCTTGTCAGAGGTTTGGATAGTTTTCAAATTTGCTCTATGAATGGAAAGAGAATTCATATAAACATCAAGATAAGAACTCTGACATGAAGAATCATTATGATGTAGACATTTTTTTTCTGTCAATGTGAAATTATACATTGTTGAGGCACCACATGATTTCTTTGGACTTTATGATGTATACCTCCATGGTTAGCATGATGGGCAATATGGCCCTTTTGAAAAAATACGATGAAAAAAATCTCATTTTGGTATGTACAATGGCGGGTGTTTAATCTGTCATCGCTGTTAAAGTAATCAAGCAGTTGTCTCTGTTTTCTTATTGCTTGCATGATCATGCATTTGTAATATTATGTTTAAGTCTGAGAAATCTAATTATTTTATATGATGAAACAATACAATCTGAATCACCTTGACAGCATCTGTGATGAAATCACAGTGATAGTAACAACAAACCTTCATATAGTAGATTTTTCAGATTTCACATAATCCGTGTGTGTGTGTGTGATATAGTCAGTATCAATTTTTTTATTTAGACTGTAGCATACGGAATAAACCAGAATAATATTGATCCAACACATTTACTAACACAGTTCTGTTAGCTTGAGATACAGTATTTTATCATTGTGTAAAATTTCAGACTTTCGCGATTTACTTTATATTGTATTCAGAAATCTGGTAGTAATACTAATCGCTTGTAGGAATTTCCCATCTGTGACATTATCATGGATGCTAGTAAATATGAATTGAGAAAGATTTTGCTTACAAAATTGAATTCAGGTTTTCGACAGTGCAAATAGTAATATGCTAAAATCAAACTGTATGTTCGTAAGAGCTCAGATAGCCGCGAGGTAAAGGCGTTTGGGTGCAGATCCACTGTGTAACTCAACTTCGTGTTCGAGATTCCAAAAATGCTAAAGATATATTACTATTATAATTGGGAGGGCCAGCACAGCTCTAAGATTTCAAGTACCCCTCTAATATTTAGATTTTTCAAATTAGGAATTTGTTGGAGGTGTCTGTGCTCTGGCGACCCTAAAATAAACAACAAGATGATGTGAGCTTGTGACCTTATGACCTCACTGAAGGGTTCACCACATAAGGACATTTAGAAAGAATGGCACCAGATGAAAAAGCCTCTTGGGGTGCCTGTGGGCCATAAGAAAGGCCTTTACAAAAAATAGGGTGCCACATAACCACGATAAAAAGGCATCAATAGAAGGAACCCCATTAAAAGGACTTCATGGTAACGTTTTTACTGGCAATGAAGGGACCTTGTGGAATGGTAGAAAGATCATCATAGTTGTTTATTTTTGTATTATATATTTATTTATATCACTTTAGAAATATATTTTTATTTATTTATATTCAGAAATATATTACTATACTATTTATATTTTTATTAATTTGGAAATATATTTTTATATTTAGTTAGAAATATATATATATGTTAATTCAGAAATATATTTTATATTTATAAATATTTATTCAGAAATATTTTTTTTTATTTATTCAGAAATATTTTTTTATCAAGTCTGAAATATATTTTTATATTTATCTAAAAAAAATTATATTAATATTTATATAATATTACATTTATTCAGAAATATATTTTTATTTTTAAAAATATTTATTCAGGCAAAATAATTCAGTAATGTATCTTTACATTTATTCAAAAATATACCCGAAAAGTATTTTTTCATTAATTCAGAAATATATTTTTATTTTTTTAAATTTATATTAATTCAGAAATATGAAATATATTAATTTAGAAATATGCTTATATTTATCCAGAAATATATGTTTATTGTTATAAATATAGTTTTATTAATTCAGAAATATATTTTTATTTATTTATTTATATTAATTCAGAAAAATCTTTATATTTATTCAGATATAATATTTATATTAACTTCATTCAGTATTGAGAAAAATAATTTTATTTTTATTCAGAAATATTTACTAATTTTATTTAAACAAATTCTTATTATATAATGAATCATGGAAATATTAATGCCATTATTGTTGCTTTTAAGCAATTACAAAATGAGGGCATACAAATTTCTGATAAACTTGATCCTGATCATTACAATCCCGAAAATCCGGAAATATATATATACACTGCCCTCTGTATATAGATTCATAAAGTTGATCCAACAATCAATGTTACAATCACTGGCGGCAATTATGAACACGAAGGTAAAAAAAAAATTTTTTCTCCTATCACGCTGAATCAGAAAGATTAGGTCAGAATTATCTCACTAATACGAAACAAAAAGACTAGTAAACGCTCGTATAAAACAGTTGAGAGATATTATGTCGATGACAGAATCATTGGAGAAAAATAGGGACGAATGTGATTCTACTCATGATGCAAGTGATCATGACTAGTGACAACGAAACCAATGGTGTCACCGTGACTGGTACCAGCTAAACAAGAAGAATAATTCATTTTTGAGCCTGGTAAAACCAGATATAAAAGATATTTTAATCTGACATTATTTTTTTCGCTTGTTGTTTTCTATGAGCTTTGATTTATGACACTGATTGGTTCTGATACAATCAAATACCCTGGTGGTACTTGAGATATAAATGATTGCAGAACGTATCTTTGTTGCGCTTGATTGGGTTTTTCAGCGTCAACTTGATAGCTGCAATCAATGACGTCATATACTATATTGACCGCGATCGTTAAAGTAATATTTACAATTCCAGGCGATATATGACGGCCTCCACCGTAAGGACCGCTGTTGTGTTTGAAAATTGCCTGTTGAGGGGCTATTTTTCTCCATGACTCGAGGTTCTTTGGGAAAAATATACTGATATCGAAATCCAAATTTAGATCCATAAGTTAGGTATTTATATTATCTTCAGAAAAAAGATGATTACGATCAGGTATTGGCTAGTCAGAACAACTTATAAATGTATATAGACTAATCCTGATATCACCAAAGTCAGATGTTTCTGTATTTAAATGTTTGATACCATCGATTACATTATTTTTGTATCTTCGTTCTAATTCTGTATCAAACTGATGATTAAATTTGAAATATGTACTTGAACTCTATTAAATTCATTTGTCATAGGAACATTTATATCAGTAAAAAATTTGTGAAATCTAATACCTTTACTGCCTACTACATAAATATCAGATAAATCACGAACATATCCGTCAGCAATATTAACATAGCTATGAAAATTCCACTGATATTTTTATTCAAATAATTTTATAAATGATTTTTCCGTCGTGAGAAATTCTTTCAAAGTTGATTCTGGTGGTCCAACATAATCCGGTGGGGTTTCAGGCCGTCCTAATAGTGATCTGATCGAAGACTGATAAATATTTACAACATGATCAGGAAAATTTACTTCTATCACGGCTGACAGTGTTGGCTCATCAACATTAATAGCTATTTTTGATTCTCTGCCTGTCATGGATTTAATTCTACGTTGGAATTCTTCATTGATTTGTTCTATCTGATAAATGCCTGTTGGAATACTAACTTCAGGAGCTCCATCATCTCTTTTTTCTTTCAATTACTAATGATTATTTGGTTGTAGTCCACCGAATGAGTTTGATCTGATATTTGGCCAGCTATAATACACACGTCATTGCGCTAATGCAATATCTTTTGCTGGTTGTGGGGTTCGGTCTAGGGGTGGGGTTCTACCTATAGACTTTAAAGAATTATGAGGAAGTTCCCCTGGTGGTCCACTTTCAGAATGCTACTTCTGGACAATATATATATATATATATATATATATATATATATATATATATATATATATATATATATATATATATATATATATATATATATATATATATGGCAACGAGCCCCCAGTCAGCAATGCCGACAGATAAATTATAAGGAAATACGAAGATAAAATTCAAATAATAGCAATTTAATGAAATGATAACTTTAAAAGATCTTAAATTAATCGCTGTCACTCTTGACCAAGTGACTGCCTAAATCATCATTTGATTCCAGTGTGAGTAGATTTTCCCTTCTCCTTGTGTGTTACTCATCTATTCTGTCTTCTTCCTCTTGTCTTTCTCTCCTTCCGTTCCCCTTTCTGTATTCCTCTCGACTGTCTCTCTCTACTTCCGTTTCCCTTTTCCCTGTATCCCTCTCTTCTTCCGTCTGTCACTCAATGTCTCTCAACGTCACTCAAGGTTGCTCGACTGTCATTCTAACGACCCTCGAACTTCCTTCGTACGTCCCTCGAAGCTTCCTGATTGAAGCTGTTTTCCAAAGATTCCCTGAATCTGGCCAATTTACGGTTGGCAACGGAGTTCTACCTCTGAACAAAATCGTTTATTGTAGCGAACTGCCTAATTTCTACGAAACATCGGTTATTATCCCAGGGTCAAATAAAGGCCCACCCACCTCGCATTTCGATTGGATGGCTCTTGACTCGGTCAGTCGTTCAAACTGTCAATCATCCGAATGTATGTCTGTGGGTCCATCAAATGTTACAGCTACATGTTTGGCGGGTCTTCTGTCGTTTGAAGTGGTTAAGTAAATATCCGCAAGGTACACATGCACTGGTCGAATATCTCGCCCGAGCTGAACAAAGACCATGTTACGTAAGGGGATTAGCTAACGTTGGAACTTCTCCAACATCAAAGCTGTTCAGCCAGAGTACAATTTTACACATGTATACATTAAGTCAGAACAACCAGTTATACGTACATATACAACTCAAGGGGTTGGGGTAAAACGTCACATCCCCCCACGCTTGAGAATAAAATCAGGATTTTATTCACTCAAAATACTAAGTAGAAAAATGTTACAACAATATAAAGTACAAAATCAGCAAAATCAACTAAATGCTAAACTGAGTCTGAACACGAAATATACCAAATGATCTATATCATGTCGGCGCTTCTACTCATGAAATCTGCGCCTACGTTTTCAGATCCTTTCACGTATCTGGTCTGCATCTGGTACTGCTGTAAGAACAGCGACCATCGCATCAATCAAACATTGGACAACTTTGCCTGCGCAAGATAGGCGAGTGGTTGGTGGTCGGTCTCCAATATGAACTTGCGTCCATATAGGTATCGCTCGAACCGTGATATCCCGAACACGATTCCGAGACATTCCCTCTCCGATACGGAGTAGTTCTTCTCGGCAGCAGAAAATTTCCGACTGCCGTATGCGACAGGGAAAAGCGTCTTGTCATGTTCCTGCAGGAGTACTGCTCCCAGTCCCGTGTCACATGCATCGGTACGAAGAACAAATTCTTTATCCAAATCTGGTAGACGAACAACGGCGTCAGATGTAAGTCTATCCTTCAGTGTTTGGAAAGCGTGCTCACACGCATCTGTCCAAATGAAGGTCCGTTTCTTGGTTAGGTCGGACAACGGGCCCGCAATCGCGTTGAAATTAGCGACATACCTCCGGTAATATCCGGCCAGTCCCAGGAATGACCTTACTTCCGTTTTCGTGGTGGGGCGTGCGGCGTTTCGCAGCTGCTCCACCTTCGACTTCTCTGGAGACAGCGTGCCTTGGCTCAGGGTATGTCCTAAATAGTCCAATGTCCTGAAACCAAGGTGACATTTGGAAGGACGGGCTGTCAAGCCCTCCTGACGTAGCCGCTCCAAAACGTCAGCTAACAGAGTGAGGTGTTCACCCCATGTCTCTGTAGCTAGCAAGAGGTCATCCATGAAGTTGTGGACACCCCTATCGCGCAAGGGCTCCAACAACTTCCGCATCATCCTGGTAAAGATGCTGGGCGCGTTTTGTACCCCGAACGGCATAACCAGCCATTGGTATGTCCCGTCGGGAGTAGCAAAAGCGAGCTTCGGTCGGTCTTCTTTCCTTACCGGAATTTGCCAATACCCCTTGGATAAATCCAGTCTGGAAAAATATTTCGCTTTCGAGACCGAAGCGAAGATATGTTCTGGGTCAGGTAACATTTCGATTTGAAATTTCGTCACCTGATTCAGCTTCCGGTAGTCAACGCAGAACCGATGGGTGCCGTCCTTCTTCTGCACTAGGACTACTGGTGAGCTGTACGGAGAGTCGGCAGGTTCGATTACTCCCAGAGCAATCATCTGCTCAATTTCCTCTCTCACAACTTGTCGTTTCGCGTGGGGCAAGGGGTAGGGTTTCCGCTGCACTGGTCGGTCGTCTACCATCTTTAACCCGAACTCGACAAGCGCCGTCCTCCCGGGTTTTTCTGTTAACACGTCGGAATACCCGGACAGCAAGGTCTCTATCTCGTGCTGCTGCCCTTCCGTTAACATGGGGTCACACTCCACGTCCGACGGAGTCTCGGCCCTCGTCAATGGACAGCTCGGAACAGTGTTGGCACATTCCGTATCGCCTTCGGTATCCTCGGTGACTATCGTGGCGACAACAAAATCGCTTACGGTCTCCCTTTCCCGGTACCTCTTGAGCAAATTGGCATGGTACAATTTCTCTTTAATTGGTAGCTGTATCTGGTGGGTTTGACCTCCGACCTTCTCGGTGACGACGTATGGACCCTTCCAGGAAACTTGCAACTTGTTGTTTTCCTGGGGCAACAACAACAACACCTTATCCCCTACCTCAAACTGACGTGGTTTTGCGCGCTTATTGTAATTTCTCGCCTGCTGCGCCTTAGCTCGTTGGAGATTCTCTTGCGTGAGAGAACAAACCTCTACCAGTTTGTTGCGCAAGTCCGAGACGTACTGGTAGGTAGTGCGTACTTCCTCTACAGCGTGGTCGTCTGTCCACAGCTGTCTCAGTACGGCGATTGGGCCGCGTACGGTCCTCCCGTACAAGAGTTCAAAGGGAGAGAACCCCAAACTCGCTTGTGGTACTTCCCGGTATGCGAAAAGCATGGCAGGCATATATACCGATCCCAATCCTTGGAGCGGCCTTCGCACAATTTCTTGAGCGTGTGCTTTAAAGTACCATTAAACCCTTCAACCAATCCGTTACATTGGGGGTGATACGGTGTAGTTGTGAGGTGCTTTATTGACATGAGACGATTCACCTCCGCCATCACACGACTCATGAATTGTGTCCCTTGATCGGTCAAGATCTCGTCGGGCACTCCGACTCTTGACCAGATCGCAAACAGGCAAGCTTCCTGCCATGACTTATAGATAAACCCTTTAGACGTGTCGCCATGGATTTAATCGGACCGATAAAACCCGCGTCTGCGCACGGAAATCGGTATATTTTAACGGTCGTCGATTACGCTACACGCTATCCGGAGGCTGTAGCATTGCGTCATATTGACTCGGAAGTCAATATGACGCAATGCTACAGCCTCCGGATAGCGTAATCGACGACCGTTAAAATATACCGATTTCCGTGCGCAGACGCGGGTTTTATCGGTCCGATTAAATCCATGGCGACACGTCTAAAGGGTTTATCTATAAGGGGCGTACTCCTCAAGGGAATGGGTCGCTGATCCGTTTTCGGTGCCATTCTCTGGCATTTGTCACAGGAGAGACAGAACCGTTTTACGTCCCCCTGGACCCCTGGCCAGTAAAACTCCTTTACAAGACGGTCACGCGTCTTAGCAATTCCCATGTGTCCACCCATGAGACTCTCATGTGCAAGTTTTCAGTACTTCACAACGCTTTTCCTTTGGCACGACGACTTGCTTGAAGTGTTCGTTGTGTTTCCTGGCGTGGCGATACAAAATTCCCTTCTTGTAAACGAACTTCACCGCACCGTTCGGAGTTTCCCTTTCCGTTCCTGCTTCGGCGTGTTTACGCAACTGCGTCAGAGTTGCGTCTTCCTGTTGGAGCTTCCTCAACTCAGCTGGAAGAACATTACTAACCGGTGTCGATGTAACTTGGATCGGCTTCTGTTTCGGCTGTCGACTCATGGCCCTAGTCTCAACAGCATTCACTGGCATAGGTGTGCAGGTTTCGGGGTTCGGCTGGGGTAACACATAACGGCATCCCAATATGACGTCATGTGATAGTCCCTCCATGCAAGCAGCTTCAATTTTCCCCTTCACGTATAGTGAATCGAGGTCAATGACAGCTACTGGTAATGAATTACGCGCGCAGTTCGCGTACTGAATTTCTTTTACCTCCCCTGTGTAGTCCTCAAGCTTGACATACTTCTTGTCGACAAGCGCGGGGACGCTGCACCCAGTGTCATACAAGATGGTGGCACCTTCACCATTGACAGTAGCAGCCGCAAGGTTGGCTGGGTTGCGACTCGCTTCCGGCACGCATTCCTCCCTAGCTACGACATTTACCTGAGTCTGCCTGCCCTTGGGACAGTCCCTGGCAAAATGCCCCAGGCGCTTGCAATTAAAACACGTCGGCGGCCCTCGCCGATTTGCAAGTCCTGGTTTCGTGGGTGAGGCCTGTCCAGGTCGTTAGGTGGCATCCCTACCTGTAGGTGCCCCTCCGACCTTCCCGTCGCCCTGACGGTTGCGGACAGCCGGCTCAACCTCCCCCACACGACGCGACTCAGAGGGTCGGGGTCGATCCGCGCCCCCGGAACCTCCACTCTTCGAGTGCGCCTGCTCGTATCGCTCCGCCATGCTAGCGATCTCTTCGAGCGTCCGGTGTTCCCTTTCTGCTAAGAATACTGTCAACTCGCGACGGTAAGTACCTAGGACATGTTCCTTGAGTATTACCTCGCGTAGCCCGTCGTACGTGCGTTCGACTAAAGCCATTTTCATCCACTTCTCAAATAAACCTCGAACACGGTTGTGGAATTGAGAGTGGGTCTCTGTTACCTTTTTCGCCGAGTCCCGAAAAAGTTTCCGGTAAGTCTCGGCGGTCAGCCGGTAATGGCAGAGAAGGGCCTTCTTGAGGGCATTGTAGTCATCGGCCTCTTCTGTAGCTAAGCCGTGGTAGACTTCCCGAGCTGCACCTTGCAAAAAGGCTGAGACATTAAGGGCCAAGTGCTGTTCAGGGACCTGATGAGTATGTGCGAGTTTCTCGAACTGCACGAGGAAATCGTCAATAGCTCCCTCCTTGTCGTTGAAGCGTGGCATGTTGATCTGGACCATCCTCTCTCTGCATATTATTTAATGTTTTACACCACACAAGACCAATTTCGGTTACCTTTGCTTTGGAGCTGAATAAACATTGTCTTGCAATTTATTACACCCACAATTTTCAATGAATGGTGCGAAATGTAGTACCGGTGGGAAGGAACCATGAAGTAAAACATTTTTTCTGTTCTTATCTGTCTGAACCAAGAAATAACATATTTCCACATAAGTTGACACAAAATTAAAAATACTTCTAAATTGGTATTTGAACAAATCTATATTACTTATCGGCATATTTAGTACCAACCTCTAATAAAAGTACTACTCAAACGCAAGAAAGCATGCGTCTCTTAATTTGTGACCATAACCATAATTTAGACAAATTTTGAATGGAGATAATTTAACCGAGCCAATTATTTAGACGCATTTATCCAGTTTATAACGTATTAAGAAACAGATGTGTAATGATTATATTAATGATGTGAAACGTAAGTGAAGTATAAGGAGATTCATGTTTGTTTTCCTGTGAAGACTGCTGCTAAATAGTTTAAACTGTAAATATAAAGTTTATCACTAAAACGTAAATTATATCAGCTTGCAAGTGAAATATTGAATATTATTCAAAGTTTGTCTCTTTCTATTCTTTTCAAGAATATGGTGGCTAATGATATGCTATCACAACTATTTGTATTTAACATTTGTTTATATGTTCAAACTGATTTTCTGACATTTTACTCAAGACATAAATGCCAAAGGGATAATTTACAAATGAAACCAATTTTAATTATGTTTCTAAAGTTGCGAGTCTTCCAGTTAAGACATTATACGTATCCTTTTAATATTGATAGGGTTGGTACAATGATACGGAAATCGTGAGAAATGTGTTGCATAATTTGTCTTCTTTAAGGCTTTGTATTCCGCTAAACTCTAAGGAGCACAGTTTAATCAATAATACTTGGAAGATGTGATTTCCTGGTTTTGATGACAGCCTATATGTTTGCAGTCGTAGTTTGCAAATGCGTGAAAATATATTTTAAGCTCATGAATCAGAAATGTGACGCAAGACCGTTAAATTTATGTCACATAGATGAAAACAGCTTAAAGTTTGCTTATGCATGTCAGTATGAAATTTAGAACCTAATTTAAAAAGGTATGAATATCATGATAGTTATTCAGACAAATATATTTCATTTAGCTCTGATCCAGATGTCTTAGTGTGGCTCACAAATATAGTACAAATCATGATTATAATTATTTCAATCTGACAGAAGTTTGATCCAAGTACCAGTCTCCAAACAAGCAGGAAGTGTTTTAAAATTCATATTGTAATGATTATACCATGTGCAACAATATTCTCAGCTCTTAGTTTAGAATCACGTACATGGGCTTTACTCATACGGGATGTGTACTGAAGGTGATGGATGATGTTCTGTGGGTGAAGAGATATGACCAAATATCGGAGATGAACAATTTGGACTGTTCCAGCTGTAACTGCCACGGCTACGAAAATGGATCGAAACTTCATCAGAATCTTAGCTTCCATAAGACCCTCTGTTCTCCATATATCTCTCCTTTGTGGCAGTAATCACTTTAGATATATTCAGTGACATAAATTGAATATGGACTTGATGCAAATGAGCTTAAGAAAGGATTAGGCGAGGGACTTAATCCACTTGAACAGTAGGAAGGAGAGAAACTTTCTGTTGGACCAGTCCAAAGGTTAATAGAAGGATTAATAATTCGACTACTGAACGTTGCCGAAGGATGACTTAACGTATCAAACAACAAGGGACTCATAGCAATATCACTTCTGCTTGTGGGCATATTTATCACTCAAACTCCGTTTCTTGTGAATAACAGGGGACGAGGAAACACAGTGATTGTGAATTTAATAAGGAAGAATTAGAAGGCATCCTCATTCGTGGGAAGGCTTGATTCGGTCATTTTGAAACTTCCTGTGCCTAACTCAGCTGATGTGTAAGAGCAAAGAGTCATTTGATCACAATCTTGGTAGGACATATATCTTTGGTCGGACATTGAAAAATTGTCATCAGTACTGACACTAGGATGGATATATGATTCCTATGCTAATGTTGACTCAGCTGTAGTTGAATATTTACGACGCATTGATGCAGATCTATTGGTTTTTGTCTCTTTGCAATTGGTAAAATTTACGTCTTGTATTGGCGTTTCTGTTACAGATACAACAAAACAAATTTAATGGAATTAAAACAGAAGAAATGTGTATGGAGAACGAGTGTATAATATTTCCATAATACCACACATTCCCATGATTATAAATTAAGGGATCTCAAAGTTTAAAGAACATATCAACCTGAAAAAATTGAAACCTGATATTGAAACAAAGTCAACAAACGGAATCTTTCTTGCATAGATTTTAACTCATAACTTTTTAGAATGAGAATAAAATGAGATAATTTAAAAAACATTTTACAATGTGCTTCTCGTGAATCAAACAACTTGCTTTCTGATTGGAACTGAAGCTGTAAGCAACGAGTAGAAACTTACAAAATAAAAACATATATATAACAGAATTACAAGTTTCTTTCTGCGTATAAAACTATTGCTATAAATGTGACAAGTATGCATAAATTTCAAATGCCAGTATCATTAGAGAAGCTTTTGAAATAACTTTAATTTTTTAAAATTTCAGAAATTTTTATCTGAGATTTGTGTTCATTCGTTTCTCCAATGCATTCCTCCTAATACAGATAAAAGTTTGCACCGACTACTGTTGATATAATGGTTCATCTCTGTAGTGTCTCTTTCTTTGGAGTAACAATAATCCTTCATAAGGTATATTTCATCAGACTGAAGCGAAGTTCTAGAACTGCACATGGTTGATTATGGCAACCATGTATCTAATCCTCTCTTTCTAATTGTGTTATCACTTCACTCAAATATAGGTGACACTAAATTAATCGTGTCATTTATCTACGTTTACACTAGGACGTATGAACGAATGTTTAAAGCTTCATTCAAAATGGACAAATTTTTAAAGGTATTTTTCATTTTAAGTATAATATCTAAGTTTTAAAACGGTGCGTACGATTCTCAGTAATAACTTTAACATGGGTCATATCTATCAGATGCATGTTCGTTGCTTGAATACACACATTTCTGTTTGTTTCTTTATTTGAATAAAAAGTATTTGGTATATTTTGAAATCTGGATATTATTTTGTGAACGGCAGACATTGTAGGAAAACGTATGCTAAATCTAGGACCAGTAATCAGGATCTAAACTTAACCATTAATGCATCTTTTATAATACGATCAAGATTATCGCGCTTCTTTCAATAGTATTTCATTTGTTCTGGTTTGTACATTTCATTACTTTTCACGTGGCAAGCTTGATCGATTTTGATCAAAAATCTTGCTGTATTTTGATTTTCATCTTTGATATATTATTGAACAATTTTTTCAAGACTTCACCAAACAAAAGATTTGCAATGCATATTTCTAAAAATTGTGCAATCTATAGAAAATTTACCAAACATTTCACTAATGCCAATATTATTTGGTTTTATACAATACGAAGAAATACTTGAGATTTTTTTCAGAGAAACTTGTTTTTTATCTATTCACACAGAAAAGAGATTCATACTTAACTCCTTGACATGACTATAAATGTAAATACATTCTAGTCAGATCTTTTGGCAGTTTTCAGGACACTTAAATACCCACATGTAATGTGAACATGCGTGCTTTTTGCAGTTGTCTCAAAATGTGTCTATCCACTTGTAATCTCAATTAACCACGGACAGAGCCATCTGTATAGCCATCAATATCTAGGTCAAATAAACCGAAACAAATATGCTTTTATGTCTCCTTTTCCTATCATCAACATAGACACTACTTAATGAAATATCTACTATTCTCCCACAAGCTTGGGTTATTAAACCTTTTTAGTGAATTAGATAGCATTTCATCCTTATTCGTTGTGTCAATTGCTTAGTGCTACATTTTCAAGATTCTGAAACGGTATATTAATCAACCAATTCAAATACTCAAATATAGATCATTTCCTTATCATCCGTCATTAACAATTACGGTACCTGGTTTTTAGGTCACTGCAAAAGCCAGTGCAGATTGGTCATGGACACAGCATTTCCTACTTTGCTTGCTAGGTTGTGCCATTGAGCTTTCTATCACTACAAAGGATATTAAGATTTAAAACGACGACTGAATTACAACGCTCTCAAATATATATATATATATATATATATATATATATATATATATATATATATATATATATATATATATAGTCAGCATATTCACAATTCTTCCTGTGCAAATGAGTTAATCCATCTAGTATGTTTTGTCCTACTAAATCAATAAGTCTTTGTAAACTAACAAATGATTTTCATCCATGTTATCATTAGACAAATTAGCAATTATTATTCACAGACCTGGTTAATAACACCGAGAATAGCTCATATTTCTGGAGCTCGACGTTTACTTTTCAACAATAGACGACAGCTGAGATTTCATAACAGATACATTGAAAAACGTAATGACTCATTGAAGTAAAACAAGAGATTAATTTCTTTCAAACTGTAATTTAAAAGGGAAAAGGCAATCCATTTTGGATATTTGGTTCAGAGTCAGATCAAACCCCAGGTTAAAATGATGGAACTTGTCAAAATTGTTTCCGATAATTGGAAAAAAATCATCTAAACGCTCGAGAAATACCACTACCTTGATGAGAACGTGATAGATTTAACAAACTAGGTAAGTTCCACTTTCGCTTTTGTGAGACTTAACAAACAAATTTGTTTGTTTAAACATTGTTTAAACAATTTGTTTAAACAAATGCTTAAAAGAGACTGTTGTGTTAATAAAGACTCAACTTACCTTTTTGTAAGGTAGAATAGATACGATATATGACATTGGGCCTTGAATTAAAAATGCCGTTATTTCAATTGACCTAAATATATTTTCAAATCCCACGCAGTTAAATATAGATGGCCGAAATTCAAGATATTTAAGTAATCCTTCTGTAACACTAGCACCTGACATATTATTAAAATAATGCTTCTAAATTCTTAGAAGCGTGATGTAACATGGCTCTTGACGCGTGTTATATAGTACAATCCATAACATACATTTCCTTTATCCGATATATCATTTTAATCGATCCTATTTTATTCTCACAATTAAAAACGGCTTGATATAGATGACTAAATATTCGATTGTTGGTAAAACATTCATAACTTTAATAAATTTTCAATTTTCGGTATTTATAACGATGTATTTGACCCTCAGTAAACTTTATATATACATAATACATAGGGTCAAATACATCGTTTAAGTATAGTTTAAGGATCTTTCTAGTATATTGGTATGCATCTGTACATGTACAAGGGGGATGGGTGTGAGGGTACGCTGGTGTTGCTTAACTGTTTCATTAATAATTTAAACTTTGCAATTGTAAATTTTTGCCTAATTTATTTTATAACTAATGTACTATCCATTTCTTCGTACCATTTACATATAAATAACTGATATATATATATATATATATATATATATATATATATATATATATATATATATATATATATATATAT